>OY726529.1:1053601-1229317 GCA_963383655.1 Bathymodiolus septemdierum | reverse complement strand
TAAAGCCTGTATCATTTGTCCTCTAAGTAAATACTTGACAATAGCTGTATCATTTGTCTCTATGTAAATACTGACAATAGCTGTATCATTTGTCTCTATGTAAATACTGACAATAGCTGTATCATTTGTCTCTATGTAAATACTGACAATAGCTGTATCATTTGTCTCTATGTAAATACTGACAATAGCTGTATCATATGTCTCTATGTAAATACTGACAATAGCTGTATCATATGTCTCTATGTAAATACTGACAATACCTGTATCATTTGTCTCTATGTAAATACTGACAATACCTGTATCATTTGTCTCTATGTAAATACTGACAATAGCTGTATCATTTGTCTCTATGTAAATACTGACAATAGCTGTATCATTTGTCTCTATGTAAATACTGACAATACCTGTATCATTTGTCTCTATGTAAATACTGACAATACCTGTATCATTTGTCTCTATGTAAATACTGACAATACCTGTATCATTTGTCTCTATGTAAATACTGACAATACCTGTATCATTTGTCTCTATGTAAATACTGACAATACCTGTATCATTTGTCTCTATGTAAATACTGACAATACCTGTATCATTTGTCTCTATGTAAATACTGACAATAGCTGTATCATTTGTCTCTATGTAAATACTGACAATAGCCTGTATCATTTGTCTCTATGTAAATACTGACAATAGCTGTATCATTTGTCTCTATGTAAATACTGACAATAGCTGTATCATTTGTCTCTATGTAAATACTGACAATACCTGTATCATTTGTCTCTATGTAAATACTGACAATAGCTGTATCATTTGTCTCTATGTAAATACTGACAATACCTGTATCATTTGTCTCTATGTAAATACTGACAATAGCTGTATCATTTGTCTCTATGTAAATACTGACAATACCTGTATCATTTGTCTCTATGTAAATACTGACAATACCTGTATCATTTGTCTCTATGTAAATACTGACAATACCTGTATCATTTGTCTCTATGTAAATACTGACAATAGCTGTATCATTTGTCTCTATGTAAATACTGACAATAGCTGTATCATTTGTCTCTATGTAAATACTGACAATAGCTGTATCATTTGTCTCTATGTAAATACTGACAATACCTGTATCATTTGTCTCTATGTAAATACTGACAATACCTGTATCATTTGTCTCTATGTAAATACTGACAATACCTGTATCATTTGTCTCTATGTAAATACTGACAATACCTGTATCATTTGTCTCTATGTAAATACTGACAATACCTGTATCATTTGTCTCTATGTAAATACTGACAATACCTGTATCATTTGTCTCTATGTAAATACTGACAATAGCTGTATCATTTGTCTCTATGTAAATACTGACAATAGCTGTATCATTTGTCTCTATGTAAATACTGACAATACCTGTATCATTTGTCTCTATGTAAATACTGACAATACCTGTATCATTTGTCTCTATGTAAATACTGACAATAGCTGTATCATTTGTCTCTATGTAAATACTGACAATAGCTGTATCATTTGTCTCTATGTAAATACTGACAATACCTGTATCATTTGTCTCTATGTAAATACTGACAATACCTGTATCATTTGTCTCTATGTAAATACTGACAATACCTGTATCATTTGTCTCTATGTAAATACTGACAATACCTGTATCATTTGTCTCTATGTAAATACTGACAATACCTGTATCATTTGTCTCTATGTAAATACTGACAATAGCTGTATCATTTGTCTCTATGTAAATACTGACAATACCTGTATCATTTGTCTCTATGTAAATACTGACAATACCTGTATCATTTGTCTCTATGTAAATACTGACAATACCTGTATCATTTGTCTCTATGTAAATACTGACAATACCTGTATCATTTGTCTCTATGTAAATACTGACAATAGCTGTATCATTTGTTTCTATGTAAATACTGACAATAGCTGTATCATTTGTCTCTATGTAAATACTGACAATAGCTGTATCATTTGTCTCTATGTAAATACTGACAATAGCTGTATCATTTGTCTCTATGTAAATACTGACAATAGCTGTATCATTTGTCTCTATGTAAATACTGACAATACCTGTATCATTTGTCTCTATGTAAATACTGACAATACCTGTATCATTTGTCTCTATGTAAATACTGACAATACCTGTATCATTTGTCTCTATGTAAATACTGACAATACCTGTATCATTTGTCTCTATGTAAATACTGACAATACCTGTATCATTTGTCTCTATGTAAATACTGACAATAGCTGTATCATTTGTCTCTATGTAAATACTGACAATACCTGTATCATTTGTCTCTATGTAAATACTGACAATAGCTGTATCATTTGTCTCTATGTAAATACTGACAATACCTGTATCATTTGTCTCTATGTAAATACTGACAATAGCTGTATCATTTGTCTCTATGTAAATACTGACAATAGCTGTATCATTTGTCTCTATGTAAATACTGACAATAGCTGTATCATTTGTCTCTATGTAAATACTGACAATAGCTGTATCATTTGTCTCTATGTAAATACTGACAATACCTGTATCATTTGTCTCTATGTAAATACTGACAATAGCTGTATCATATGTCTCTATGTAAATACTGACAATACCTGTATCATTTGTCTCTATGTAAATACTGACAATAGCTGTATCATTTGTCTCTATGTAAATACTGACAATAGCTGTATCATTTGTCTCTATGTAAATACTGACAATACCTGTATCATTTGTCTCTATGTAAATACTGACAATAGCTGTATCATATGTCTCTATGTAAATACTGACAATAGCTGTATCATTTGTCTCTATGTAAATACTGACAATAGCTGTATCATTTGTCTCTATGTAAATACTGACAATAGCTGTATCATTTGTCTCTATGTAAATACTGACAATAGCTGTATCATTTGTCTCTATGTAAATACTGACAATACCTGTATCATTTGTCTCTATGTAAATACTGACAATAGCTGTATCATATGTCTCTATGTAAATACTGACAATAGCTGTATCATATGTCTCTATGTAAATACTGACAATAGCTGTATCATTTGTCTCTATGTAAATACTGACAATACCTGTATCATTTGTCTCTATGTAAATACTGACAATACCTGTATCATTTGTCTCTATGTAAATACTGACAATAGCTGTATCATTTGTCTCTATGTAAATACTGACAATACCTGTATCATTTGTCTCTATGTAAATACTGACAATACCTGTATCATTTGTCTCTATGTAAATACTGACAATACCTGTATCATTTGTCTCTATGTAAATACTGACAATACCTGTATCATTTGTCTCTATGTAAATACTGACAATACCTGTATCATTTGTCTCTATGTAAATACTGACAATACCTGTATCATTTGTCTCTATGTAAATACTGACAATACCTGTATCATTTGTCTCTATGTAAATACTGACAATAGCTGTATCATTTGTCTCTATGTAAATACTGACAATACCTGTATCATTTGTCTCTATGTAAATACTGACAATAGCTGTATCATTTGTCTCTATGTAAATACTGACAATAGCTGTATCATTTGTCTCTATGTAAATACTGACAATACCTGTATCATTTGTCTCTATGTAAATACTGACAATAGCTGTATCATTTGTCTCTATGTAAATACTGACAATACCTGTATCATTTGTCTCTATGTAAATACTGACAATAGCTGTATCATTTGTCTCTATGTAAATACTGACAATACCTGTATCATTTGTCTCTATGTAAATACTGACAATACCTGTATCATTTGTCTCTATGTAAATACTGACAATACCTGTATCATTTGTCTCTATGTAAATACTGACAATAGCTGTATCATTTGTCTCTATGTAAATACTGACAATAGCTGTATCATTTGTCTCTATGTAAATACTGACAATAGCTGTATCATTTGTCTCTATGTAAATACTGACAATACCTGTATCATTGTCTCTATGTAAATACTGACAATACCTGTATCATTTGTCTCTATGTAAATACTGACAATACCTGTATCATTTGTCTCTATGTAAATACTGACAATACCTGTATCATTTGTCTCTATGTAAATACTGACAATACCTGTATCATTTGTCTCTATGTAAATACTGACAATACCTGTATCATTTGTCTCTATGTAAATACTGACAATACCTGTATCATTTGTCTCTATGTAAATACTGACAATACCTGTATCATTTGTCTCTATGTAAATACTGACAATACCTGTATCATTTGTCTCTATGTAAATACTGACAATACCTGTATCATTTGTCTCTATGTAAATACTGACAATACCTGTATCATTTGTCTCTATGTAAATACTGACAATACCTGTATCATTTGTCTCTATGTAAATACTGACAATACCTGTATCATTTGTCTCTATGTAAATACTGACAATACCTGTATCATTTGTCTCTATGTAAATACTGACAATACCTGTATCATTTGTCTCTATGTAAATACTGACAATACCTGTATCATTTGTCTCTATGTAAATACTGACAATACCTGTATCATTTGTCTCTATGTAAATACTGACAATACCTGTATCATTTGTCTCTATGTAAATACTGACAATACCTGTATCATTTGTCTCTATGTAAATACTGACAATACCTGTATCATTTGTCTCTATGTAAATACTGACAATACCTGTATCATTTGTCTCTATGTAAATACTGACAATACCTGTATCATTTGTCTCTATGTAAATACTGACAATACCTGTATCATTTGTCTCTATGTAAATACTGACAATACCTGTATCATTTGTCTCTATATAAATACTGACAATACCTGTATCATTTGTCTCTATGTAAATACTGACAATACCTGTATCATTTGTCTCTATGTAAATACTGACAATAGCTGTATCATTTGTCTCTATGTAAATACTGACAATACCTGTATCATTTGTCTCTATGTAAATACTGACAATACCTGTATCATTTGTCTCTATGTAAATACTGACAATACCTGTATCATTTGTCTCTATGTAAATACTGACAATACCTGTATCATTTGTCTCTATGTAAATACTGACAATACCTGTATCATTTGTCTCTATGTAAATACTGACAATACCTGTATCATTTGTCTCTATGTAAATACTGACAATACCTGTATCATTTGTCTCTATGTAAATACTGACAATACCTGTATCATTTGTCTCTATGTAAATACTGACAATACCTGTATCATTTGTCTCTATGTAAATACTGACAATACCTGTATCATTTGTCTCTATGTAAATACTGACAATAGCTGTATCATTTGTCTCTATGTAAATACTGACAATAGCTGTATCATTTGTCTCTATGTAAATACTGACAATACCTGTATCATTTGTCTCTATGTAAATACTGACAATACCTGTATCATTTGTCTCTATGTAAATACTGACAATACCTGTATCATTTGTCTCTATGTAAATACTGACAATACCTGTATCATTTGTCTCTATGTAAATACTGACAATACCTGTATCATTTGTCTCTATGTAAATACTGACAATACCTGTATCATTTGTCTCTATGTAAATACTGACAATAGCTGTATCGACGAAAATTCTATTTTCTCTAAAACCATAAAAATTGGTATCCATAAATTGCTTATGAATCCCGATACTGCATTCTCAGCAAAATAAACGAATATTAGAAACAGATAGGAAATTATGCAGATGAACACCACAAGTTCAATTGACATATCAGTCAATAAAATATTTCTGTTTTCCCTCGTTTATTGAAATATCTCTTATACATCACTCTTGATTGTTTGATTAATTGATTTTACACGCTGATCTGTGTAAAGGTTATGTATGTTAGTAAGTCAATTACGGTCTGTCGTCAACCTCTGTCATGTTGGTTTTTGCAAGTCAACTATTTTCCAACCTCTCAGTCGTACGTTACTAACCATGCATGTCAAGTAACCATCAACCTTTCATTCGTAACTATACCGATTGAAAGCGTGCAACGAATGCAACTTAGCCTTGACGTAACGCCTTTTTCATAGATCATATTAATGTTTGAATGAATTATATTAAAAAAAAAATGAAAAACAAAATACCACACTTTCGAATCAGTTTCAAAATCTGATTGCAAAATTGTAGGAACAAGGCGACAATTGACACCCGTACTCACAATTACATAGAAACAGGGCGACAATTGACACCCGTACTCACAATTACATAGAAACAGGGCGACAATTGACACCTGTATACACAATTACATAGAAACAGGGCGACAATTGACACCTGTACACACAATTACATAGAAACAGGGCGACAATTGACACCTGTACACACAATTACATAGAAACAGGGCGACAATTGACACCTGTACACACAATTACATAGAAACAGGGCGACAATTGACACCCGTACTCACAATTACATAGAAACAGGGCGACAATTGACACCCGTACTCACAATTACATAGAAACAGGGCGACAATTGACACCTGTACACACAATTACATAGAAACAGGGCGACAATTGACACCTGTACACACAATTACACAGAAACAGGGCGACAATTGACACCCGTACACACAATTACTTAGAAAAAGGACAACAATTGACACCTGTACACACAATTACATAGAAACAGGGCGACAATTGACACCCGTACACACAATTATATAGAAACAGGGCGACAATTGACACCCGTACACACAATTATATAGAAACAGGGCGACAATTGACACCCGTACACACAATTACATAGAAACAGGGCGACAATTGACACCCGTACACACAATTACATAGAAAAAGGACAACAATTGACACCCTTACACACAATTACATAGAAACAGGGCGACAATTGACACCCGTACACACAATTACATAGAAACAGGGCGACAATTGACACCTGTACACACAATTACATAGAAACAGGGCGACAATTGACACCCTTACACACAATTACATAGAAACAGGGCGACAATTGACACCCTTACACACAATTACATAGAAACAGGGCGACAATTGACACCCTTACACACAATTACATAGAAACAGGGCGGTAATTGACACCCTTACACACAATTACATAGAAACAGGGCGACAATTGACACCCGTGCACACAATTACATAGAAAGAGGGCGACAATTGACACCCTTACACAAAATTACATAGAAACAGGACAACAATTGACACCCTTACACACAATTACATAGAAACAGGGCAACAATTGACACCCGTACACACAATTACTTAGACAAAGGACAACAATTGACACCTGTACACACAATTACATAGAAACAGGACGACAATTGACACCCTTACACACAATTACATAGAAACAGGGCGACAATTGACACCCGTGCACACAATTACATAGAAAGAGGGCGACAATTGACACCCTTACACAAAATTACATGGAAACAGGACAACAATTGACACCCTTACACACAATTACATGGAAACAGGACAACAATTGACACCCTTACACACAATTACATAGAAACAGGGCGACAATTGACACCTGTATACACAATTACATAGAAACAGGGCGACAATTGACACCCGTATACACAATTACATAGAAACAGGGCGACAATTGACACCCGTACTCACAATTACATAGAAACAGGACGACAATTGACACCCGTATACACAATTACATAGAAACAGGACGACAATTGACACCCGTACACACAATTACATAGAAACAGGACAACAATTGACACCCTTACACACAATTACATAGAAAGAGGGCGACAATTGACACCCTTACACAAAATTACATAGAAACAGGACAACAATTGACACCCGTACACATAATTACATGGAAACAGGACAACAATTGACATCCTTACACACAATTACCTGGAAACAGGACAACAATTGACACCCTTACACAACATTACATGGAAACAGAACAATAATTGACACCCTTTACACAATTGCATGCGTGCTCAATTTCATGGCTTGGAATGTGTACTTCAATAAAGAGTAGAGGATTAAACTAGTTCTACGACCCTCTTTGTGTAATGATGTGGTCATCAGAACTTCCCTCTTTGTGTAATGATGTGGTCATCAGAACTTCCCTCTTTGTGTAATGATGTGGTCATCAGAACTTCCCTCTTTGTGTAATGATGTGGTCATCAGAACTTCCCTCTTTGTGTAATGATGTGTTCATCAGAACTGCCCTCTTTGTGTAATGATGTGGTCATCAGAACTTCCCTCTTTGTGTAATGATGTGGTCATCAGAACTTCCCTCTTTGTGTAATGATGTGGTCATCAGAACTTCCCTCTTTGTGTAATGATGTGGTCATCAGAACTTCCCTCTTTGTGTAATGATGTGTTCATCAGAACTGCCCTCTTTGTGTAATGATGTGGTCATCAGAACTTCCCTCTTTGTGTAATGATGTGGTCATCAGAACTTCCCTCTTTGTGTAATGATGTGGTCATCAGAACTTCCCTCTTTGTGTAATGATGTGATCATCAGAACTTCCCTCTTTGTGTAATGATGTGGTCATCAGAACTTCCCTCTTTGTGTAATGATGTGGTCATCAGAACTTCCCTCTTTGTGTAATGATGTGGTCATCAGAACTTCCCTCTTTGTGTAATGATGTGGTCATCAGAACTTCCCTCTTTGTGTAATGATGTGGTCATCAGAACTTCCCTCTTTGTGTAATGATGTGGTCATCAGAACTTCCCTCTTTGTGTAATGATGTGGTCATCAGAACTTCCCTCTTTGTGTAATGATGTGGTCATCAGAACTTCCCTCTTTGTGTAATGATGTGGTCATCAGAACTTCCCTCTTTGTGTAATGATGTGGTCATCAGAACTTCTCTCTTTGTGTAATGATGTGGTCATCAGAACTTCCCTCTTTGTGTAATGATGTGGTCATCAGAACTTCCCTCTTTGTGTAATGATGTGGTCATCAGAACTTCCCTCTTTGTGTAATGATGTGGTCATCAGAACTTCCCTCTTTGTGTAATGATGTGGTCATCAGAACTTCCCTCTTTGTGTAATGATGTGGTCATCAGAACTTCCCTCTTTGTGTAATGATGTGGTCATCAGAACTTCCCTCTTTGTGTAATGATGTGGTCATCAGAACTTCCCTCTTTGTGTAATGATGTGGTCATCAGAACTTCCCTCTTTGTGTAATGATGTGGTCATCAGAACTTCCCTCTTTGTGTAATGATGTGGTCATCAGAACTTCCCTCTTTGTGTAATGATGTGGTCATCAGAACTTCCCTCTTTGTGTAATGATGTGGTCATCAGAACTTCCCTCTTTGTGTAATGATGTGGTCATCAGAACTTCCCTCTTTGTGTAATGATGTGGTCATCAGAACTTCCCTCTTTGTGTAATGATGTGGTCATCAGAACTTCCCTCTTTGTGTAATGATGTGGTCATCAGAACTTCCTCTTTGTGTAATGATGTGGTCATCAGAACTTCCCTCTTTGTGTAATGATGTGGTCATCAGAACTTCCCTCTTTGTGTAATGATGTGGTCATCAGAACTTCCCTCTTTGTGTAATGATGTGGTCATCAGAACTTCCCTCTTTGTGTAATGATGTGGTCATCAGAACTTCCCTCTTTGTGTAATGATGTGGTCATCAGAACTTCCCTCTTTGTGTAATGATGTGGTCATCAGAACTTCCCTCTTTGTGTAATGATGTGGTCATCAGAGCTTCCCTCTTTGTGTAATGATGTGGTCATCAGAACTTCCCTCTTTGTGTAATGATGTGGTCATCAGAACTTCCCTCTTTGTGTAATGATGTGGTCATCAGAACTTCCCTCTTTGTGTAATGATGTGGTCATCAGAACTTCCCTCTTTGTGTAATGATGTGGTCATCAGAACTTCCCTCTTTGTGCAATGATGTGGTCATCAGAACTTCCCTCTTTGTGTAATGATGTGGTCATCAGAACTTCCCTCTTTGTGCAATGATGTGGTCATCAGAACTTCCCTCTTTGTGTAATGATGTGGTCATCAGAACTTCCCTCTTTGTGTAATGATGTGGTCATCAGAACTTCTCTCTTAGTGTAATGATGTGTTCATCAGAACTTCCCTCCTTGTGTAATGATGTGGTAATCAGCACTTCTCTCTTTGTGTAATGATGTGGTCATGAGAACTTCCCTCTTTGTGTAATGATGTGGTCATGAGAACTTCCCTCTTTGTGTAATGATGTGGTCATCAGAACTTCCCTCTTTGTGTAATGATGTGGTCATCAGAACTTCCCTCTTTGTGTAATGATGTGGTCATCAGAACTTCCCTCTTTGTGTAATGATGTGGTCATCAGAACTTCCCTCTTTGTGTAATGATGTGGTCATCAGAACTTCACCCTTTGTGTAATGATGTGGTCATCAGAACTTCCCTCTTTGTGCAATGATGTGGTCATCAGAACTTCCCTCTTTGTGTAATGATGTGGTCATCAGAACTTCCCTCTTTGTGTAATGATGTGGTCATCAGAAATTCCCTCTTTGTGTAATGATGTGGTCATCAGAACTTCCCTCTTTGTGTAATGATGTGGTCATCAGAACTTCCCTCTTTGTGTAATGATGTGGTCATCAGAACTTCTCTCTTTGTGTAATGATGTGTTCATCAGAACTGCCCTCCTTGTGTAATGATGTGGTAATCAGCACTTCTCTCTTTGTGTAATGATGTGGTCATCAGAACTTCCCTCTTTGTGTAATGATGTGGTCATCAGAACTTCCCTCTTTGTGTAATGATGTGGTCATCAGAACTTCCCTCTTTGTGTAATGATGTGGTCATGAGAACTTCCCTCTTTGTGTAATGATGTGGTCATCAAAACTTCCCTCTTTGTGTAATGATGTGGTCATCAGAACTTCCCTCTTTGTGTAATGATGTGGTCATCAGAACTTCCCTCTTTGTGTAATGATGTGGTCATCAGAACTTCCCTCTTTGTGCAATGATGTGGTCATCAGAACTTCCCTCTTTGTGTAATGATGTGGTCATCAGAACTTCCCTCTTTGTGTAATGATGTGGTCATCAGAACTTCCCTCTTTGTGTAATGATGTGGTCGTCAGAACTTCCCTCTTTGTGTAATGATGTGGTCATCAGAAATTCCCTCTTTGTGTAATGATGTGGTCATCAGAACTTCTCTCTTTGTGTAATGATGTGTTCATCAGAACTGCCCTCTTTGTGTAATGATGTGGTAATCAGAACTTCTCTCTTTGTGTAATGATGTGGTCATCAGAACTTCCCTCTTTTTGTAATGATGTGGTCATCAGAACTTCCCTCTTTGTGTAATGATGTGGTAATCAGAACTTCCCTCTTTGTGTAATGATGTGGTCATCAGAGCTTCCCTCTTTGTGTAATGATGTGGTCATCAGAACTTCCCTCTTTGTGTAATGATGTGGTCATCAGAACTTCCCTCTTTGTGTAATGATGTGGTCATCAGAACTTCCCTCTTTGTGCAATGATGTGGTCATCAGAACTTCCCTCTTTGTGTAATGATGTGGTCATCAGAACTTCCCTCTTTGTGTAATGATGTGGTCATCAGAACTTCCCTCTTTGTGTAATGATGTGGTCATCAGAACTTCCCTCTTTGTGTAATGATGTGGTCATCAGAACTTCCCTCTTTGTGTAATGATGTGGTCATCAGAACTTCCCTCTTTGTGCAATGATGTGGTCATCAGAACTTCCCTCTTTGTGTAATGATGTGGTCATCAGAACTTCTCTCTTTGTGCAATGATGTGTTCATCAGAACTGCCCTCCTTGTGTAATGATGTGGTAATCAGCACTTCTCTCTTTGTGTAATGATGTGGTCATCAGAACTTCCCTCTTTGTGTAATGATGTGGTCATCAGAACTTCCCTCTTTGTGTAATGATGTGGTCATCAGAACTTCTCTCTTTGTGTAATGATGTGTTCATCAGAACTGCCCTCTTTGTATAATGATGTGGTAATCAGAATTTCCCTCTTTTTGTAATGATGTGGTCACGAGAACTTCTCTCTTTGTGTAATGATGTGGTCATCAGAACTTCCCTCTTTGTGTAATGATGTGGTCATCAGAACTTCCCTCTTTGTGTAATGATGTGGTCATCAGAACTTCTCTCTTTGTGTAATGATGTGTTCATCAGAACTGCCCTCTTTGTATAATGATGTGGTAATCAGAATTTCCCTCTTTTTGTAATGATGTGGTCACGAGAACTTCTCTCTTTGTGTAATGTTGTGGTCATCAGAACTTCCCTCTTTGTGTAATGATGTGGTAATCAGAACTTCTCTCTTTGTGTAATGATGTGGTCATCAGAACTTCCCTCTTTGTGTAATGATGTGGTCATGAGAACTTCTCTCTTTGTGTAATGATGTGTTCATCAGAACTGCCCTCTTTGTATAATGATGTGGTAATCAGAATTTCCCTCTTTTTGTAATGATGTGGTCACGTGAACTTCTCTCTTTGTGTAATGATGTGGTCATCAGAACTTCCCTCTTTGTATAATGATGTGTGATGTTATACCTGAGACGTGTCGTGCATCTTTTTACTTTGAGCATTCCTGCTGAATGTTATACCAGAGACGTGTCGTGCATCTTTTTACTTTGAGCATTCCTGCTGAATGTTATACCAGAGACGTGTCGTGCATCTTTTTACTTTGAGCATTCCTGCTGAATGTTATACCAGAGACGTGTCGTGCATCTTTTTACTTTGAGCATTCCTGCTGAATGTTATACATGAGACGTGTCGTGCATCTTTTTACTTTGAGCATTCCTGCTGAATGTTATACCTGAGACGTGTCGTGCATCTTTTTACTTTGAGCATTCCTGCTGAATGTTATACCTGAGACGTGTCGTGCATCTTTTTACTTTGAGCATTCCTGCTGAATCTTATACCTGAGACGTGTCGTGCATCTTTTTACTTTGAGCATTCCTGCTGAATGTTATACCAGAGACGTGTCGTGCATCTTTTTACTTTGAGCATTCCTGCTGAATGTTATACCAGAGACGTGTCGTGCATCTTTTTACTTTGAGCATTCCTGCTGAATGTTATACCTGAGACGTGTCGTGCATCTTTTTACTTTGAGCATTCCTGCTGAATGTTATACCAGAGACGTGTCGTGCATCTTTTTACTTTGAGCATTCCTGCTGAATGTTATACCAGAGACGTGTCGTGCATCTTTTTACTTTGAGCATTCCTGCTGAATGTTATACCTGAGACGTGTCGTGCATCTTTTTACTTTGAGCATTCCTGCTGAATGTTATACCAGAGACGTGTCGTGCATCTTTTTACTTTGAGCATTCCTGCTGAATGTTATACCTGCGACGTGTCGTGCATCTTTTTACTTTGAGCATTCCTGCTGAATGTTATACCTGAGACGTGTCGTGCATCTTTTTACTTTGAGCATTCCTGCTGAATGTTATACCAGAGACGTGTCGTGCATCTTTTTACTTTGAGTATTCCTGCTGAATGTTATACCTGAGACGTGTCGTGCATCTTTTTACTTTGAGCATTCCTGCTGAATGTTATACCAGAGACGTGTCGTGCATCTTTTTACTTTGAGCATTCCTGCTGAATGTTATACCAGAGACGTGTCGTGCATCTTTTTACTTTGAGCATTCCTGCTGAATGTTATACCTGAGACGTGTCGTGCATCTTTTTACTTTGAGCATTCCTGCTGAATGTTATACCTGAGACGTGTCGTGCATCTTTTTACTTTGAGCATTCCTGCTGAATGTTATACCTGAGACGTGTCGTGCATCTTTTTACTTTGAGCATTCCTGCTGAATGTTATACCAGAGACGTGTCGTGTGCACTAAATCAGATATCTACATTTTAATTTATGACGAGAACTAATTACGTTAAATCTTAGTTTTCTGTGGCGTGCTTTTGTTTTTATTTTTGTTTGCCTTTGTCTTGTGTTTTCTGTGCTCAAAGTTGTCTGTGTCTCTGGATTGTCTTTTCTTGATTGCCCCTTTTGTATTTTCTAACGATTACTAAAGACGAACACAGAATACCGAAGGGTTATAGGAGCTAAAGAATGACTCAATGCAATATCGATTGCTTGATCAATTGTTTGATTTTTGAACGTCTACTTCTGAGCAGTAATGAGTGAGTGAGTGATTGTTGTTTAACGCCAATTCAGCAATTTTCCAGCTATATCATGGCGAGAACAAGTTAATTTTCAATGAGATGCTGCTGATGATGATGAAGTCCGCTTTATACTAGACCAACACGCTGAGTTGGATTATTATAGTTCTAGCTCTGAGCAGTTATGTTTGTTTCAATAAGATACATCAAAGCATATTGCAATAGCTTGTAAAGGTCAAAGGTTCGATAAAAACATGTTAAGATCACATTCAGAATAAGATGTCAACAACTGTCAAAACAAAAGATCAGACTGAAATTAATTATCTGAACGGTCAGTCCATATTCAATGTCCAGTTGTGTCCCCTGATTAAAAACATCCATCCTTCATATCCGATAATAATCCCATTCATTTCCTCTCTGACAATGTAAACTTAGTCAAGTTAGTATATATATATATATATATCCTGTCATCTAGATACTGTTATATACGGCTATAAGAAAAGAGCCCACGGTGTCAAGGACAGTCTAGTAATAAAGAAAAACGTAGAAATCTTTCATAGTACGAACGAGGCGTTATTGGGATAGGAGGAGTTTGAAGATACCATAGGAGTAATCAGAATCGTATATCAAAGAAGGACAGACAACATAATGGCCAAAAGAAAAAGCACAAAAGGACAAACAACGATCTACAAAACACACACATAAAACTAAATATCGAGTAACATGAATCCCAGTAAAGACCGGGGGTGAACTCAGGTGCTCCTGGAAGGGTAAGCAGTTCCTGCTCCACTAGTGGCACCCATCGTATTAATTTAGTTACAAACCTGGTGATAAGTCATGAATGAGGACAGGACCGGAGAGTGTTTGCGACAATTGATAAACGTCATCAGATACGCCCATGATCCACAGATGTATGTGCCCATAAATCTCGTTTAACCCCCGACACCTTTTATCGAGGAGTCTGTACCAAACCATGAGAGTGAGAGACCATGTGTTTGTGTGTTAGTGGTATCGATTTTTACCTTTTTCAACAATTTTTCTATTGGATTTTGGAATTGGTCCGACATCTAGATTTATATTTGTTGGTTTCCATTTTATTCATATCAAACGTTTATTAATTAATTATCTCTAATCATTATTTCTTGATTAGAATTTTAACCTGTCGCTAAGAGTTTTACATTTTACCTTTATAACTTGTTCACCTGTACGTGGACAGTTTGTTTTATTTTCAAATCAAATCAAAAAAGTTTATTTAAAGTCGGCAAGACACAAACAATATAACATAAGCTCGCAATGAGTTTTTGAACCGACATATATAAATGTTACATAAAAACATACAATGCATTTACATACAGACACAAGTAGCACATACATGTTCATAGGTATCAAGAATGCACAATTAAATTGCAAGGCAGGTAATACATAATGCAATGAAACATAAAAACACAGCAAAGCAAAGCACAAAATAAAGCACACAAATAAAATAATAATGCAAAGCAAAAACATAAAAAGCAGAACACTGAAAGTTTTGGTGTACTGCGCCGTCACAAATAACTAAGAATTTTGACATGCTATACATGTACAGGATTTACCATTCCAAAAAGAAATAAGATTGTTAAAATCATTGAAATTAGAGCAATTTCTATAATTGTCTGGAAGTGAATTCCATAAGACCGGGGCAGCATACCTAAATGAATTCTTACCGTACCTTGATGATTTTACCTGTGGAATCTGTAATAGATTTGTATATCGAAAATTATATTTATGGTCTTGTTTTTGAACTAAATTAGATAATACAGGTAGCACTAGACCATTTAAAATTTTGAATGTTTCCAGTGCCATTGTTCTTATTCTCCTGATATGCTGTGTTGACATTTTGCTTTAATCAGTAAATTTTCATAAGATGCCTCATAACCCTGGTAAACAAAACGTAGAGCTCTTTCCTGTATCTTTTCAATTTTCTTCGCATTAGTTTCTGAGCAAAAATGCCAAGACAGGGAGCAAAAATAAAAATTTTATAGTACAAAAGTGTGAAAAATAGTAAGCCGGTTCAATTTGCTATGATTTTTACCTATGCGCTTTAGGGAACGACCATTTATCTTTTGATTCCCAATGTTGCTGAAAAAAATATTCTGATTCTGGTGGAGGAAAAAGAAAATAATCTGATTCAGAGTTTTGCCATATAACCTAATGTTGAATTCTGGAAAAAAAAATCGCGTTTTGCCCGACAAAAAAAATAAATATTTTAACTCTCGTGTTGTCCGAAAAAAAAATTCTGATCGAAACAAAAAACCATACCCCCCCCCCCCCTTTTCAAGTTAAATGGTCGGTCCCTTAATATATTTAATTGTTGAACTGCTTTCTTACAAACATTTTTAATATGACAATCAAAATTTAACATGAAATCAATATCAACACCCAAGAGTTTGACTATCTCATCACATGATATATTTGCAGTTCCAATCTGAAAAATGGGTGATTTATTAAAAGACCTTTTACTAACTGCAATCGCTTGGAATTTTTCTGGATTTGCTTACATGCAATTAAACTGAAACCAATTTATGAGTATGTTACTTTCTTGTTGCAAAACTTTTACTACCTCGTCAAAATTTGGAGAATGAAAAGAAAGGGTGTTGTCGTCTGCATAGTTGTATAAATCACAATGTTTTATCAAATACAATATATCATTTATGAATACATTAAAAAGCAGAGGTCCGGTAATTGAACTCTACGGAACACCTTTCTGTATATGTGCCCATCTGCTAACAATATGCCCTCTTTTAGTTTGCTGTTTTCTGTTAGATAATTAAGATAGCAGGAGTTTTGTAGCATTATCTGACAACCCATACGCTGACAATTTACATATTCAAATATCATGTGGCGAACAGTCGAATGCCTTCGACAAATCCATTAAAATCGCTGCTATATAATCATTACAATCTAAAGCCTGCTTCCAATCTTCTAAAAGTCTTAAAAAAGTAGTTTCACAGCCATGTCCTTTTCTAAACGCACATAAAAATTGTTAAAAATATTATCAAAAAAATCTGACTATTGAACAGATAGAACTTTTTCAAAACGTTTTGAAGGTATAGGTAATATGCTGACAGGCCTATAATTACTTTGTAAAAAGAGATCATTCTTTTTGAATAGGGGTGTAACCTGTGCTTCCTTTTGTCTATTTGGGAAGATCCTTGAGTCTATTTACATGTTTATTATTTTTGTGATTGGTGATAAGAGTGATATTTTACCAAATTTCATCAATTTGACAAAGATTTAATCAACACCTTGTTGCTTTTTTAGCATTAAATTTGTCAATGACTTTAGATACAAATGTTTCATTAGATGATTTGAATTCAAAATTTACAAAATTTTTATCTTCAATGTTTTGCAAGCTGGGATGGTCATTTTTATTGAAAGAATAATCTTTGCCGATGTCCTGGGCTACATTTACGAACAATTTGTTAAAAACGTCAGCTACATCTACATTTTTAGTTACAATTTTATCATTATCTTGTAAGATAATTTTAGATTGAGTTCCGCAAGATTGTTTGGAGAAATAGGGTTTCATGGTTTTCCAGAACTCAGTTAGTTTACAGCCACCGGTGCATCTTTCTTGGAAATAACTATTTTCAGATTTTCTTTTTAACTTATTTACTAAATTTCTTCTTAATCTGTACTGTTCCCAGTTTTTAGAACATTTGACTTTTAAGAATTTGAAATAATACATTTTCTTGTTATATAATTGCTTTACGTAATTCTCTATTCATGTATGGCAAATGATTATTTTTCCTATGCATTTCATTTGTTGGAACATGTTTATCAAAAATAGTATTTATATCTGATTCAAAAGTTTCATATATTTCATTCACATCAATATCATTTGTACTTGTATTTGATTGTACCTGTATATTTACCTTAGACATATCTTCATTTACAGCAATTACATCCAGATTGCTAAAGCTTCTGTATTTAATCTTTTGTTTTTCATTTGCTGGTGTTATATTATTGATGACAGTACTGATCATGTTGTGACAATCACTTGTTGT
Source organism: Bathymodiolus septemdierum (assembly GCA_963383655.1). Taxonomy (NCBI): domain Eukaryota; kingdom Metazoa; phylum Mollusca; class Bivalvia; order Mytilida; family Modiolidae; genus Bathymodiolus; species Bathymodiolus septemdierum. Next base: position 1,211,241 of record OY726529.1, on the reverse strand, counting down.
AAAGTTTAAAGTTTTAAAACACAGAGATTTTGAATTTGGTAATAGTACATCTAAAAGTGAATTATTACAATTTTTCATGGAACTTTCTTTTATTAGATTACAAAGATCAAATAGTTCCATTAAATCAAAAAGAGTTTCCCCTTTATTTTTGCATAAAAGATCATAGTTCAAATCTCCCATCAATAAATAATGATCATATTGTGTAATACATTTGTCAATAGTGATTGTTAACTGTTCACTAAATTTCTTATCTGACATGCTAGGTGGTCTGTATACACATAAGATGGACCATTTGGTTTTATTCAAAGTTACCTCGTATATGCTATTTTCTAAGTTTTTACATTCAAGATCGTGTCTCCTCCTAGCTGGTCTGTCTGGTATGTCTGGTCTGTCTGTCTGGTATGTCTGGTCTGTCTGTCTGGTATGTCTGTCTGGTCTGTCTGGTATGTCTGTCTGTCGGTCTGTCTGGTAAGTCTGGTCTGTCTGGTCTGTCTGTCTGTATGTCTGTCTGTCTGTCTGTCTGGTATGTCTGTCTGGTCTGTCTGGTCTGTCTGGTATGTCTGTCTGGTCTGTCTGTCTGTCTGGTATGTCTGGTATGTCTGGTCTGTCTGTCTGTCTGGTATGTCTGTCTGTATGTCTGGTATGTCTGTCTGTATGTCTGGTATGTCTGTATGTCTGGTATGTCTGTCTGTCTGTCTGTCTGTCATAATGAATGCTGGTAAGCCTCCTCCATCGCGTCTTTCAAGTTTGTGGCCTGATACCTCAAAAATGCTGTCTCAAAAAGAGGAATTAATTTTAGTTTCAGAAATAAATAGCAGATCTACAGTTTTATCATTAAGAAGTTCTTCAATTTCACCAAATATAAATTTCATGCTGTTTATATTCAAATGAGCTACTATACATTTTCTAGAATGTTTAGATCTTAGTAAAGTTTAATACTAAGCAAAATACACTGATGTTTTGCTTAGAATACCATATATATATTACAACAAATACGTGAATAAACAGGATGCTTTCACTGGTAAATTCTTACATTTTATTTTAATTTTTGTTATCACGTCTCACCTGTCCATTCTAACACTTGACATAACAGTATCAATACTTTAATCATACTGTAATACGGTTATTTTCAATAACCGACATTTCTTTTAATCTTTATAATTAATGACACGTGACACTACTTAGTTGCACCTTTCCGTTTTGATTTCAGAATAAAACGATTTTCAGACAATGTACTATAGAATTAGTGCTGTAATAAATAGTTAATTTTCTTCCTTCTTTTTTGTCTAACCATCGTGATATGACAGATTAGTAACCTTTGTCTTCACTTTGAATCTCCTTTTTTTTTTAATTTCTTGTTCGTGTTGTAAAAGTGTTCGAATGTTTTTGAAGACATTTTGTCTAAGTCTTATCATACATTAAGGTATTGGTACTAGACATGCGGCACGTGTTTGTCTTACATCTTTGTCGTTATCTTCTTATTGTTGGTTGTGGCAACTTTTGTAAAACATGAAATGGCTGTTCAAACAAATGTTGCCTATCTACACCTTGAATGTTTGCACGATATATGTTTTGTTTGTAATTCTTAAGAAGAGTTTGAAGATACCAAAGGGGTAATCAGAATATGTAAATCGAAGAACAGACAACACAATGGTCAAGAGACACAATCAACACAATGGCCAAGAGAAAAAGTACAAAAAAACAAACAACGACCTACAAAATATACGTTACACTTGTGTTCGTTGTAATGTATTAAAGCTAGTGTAAATCTCCCTCATGTAATCTTAGCTGATTTGTAATGTATTAAAGCTAGTGTAAATCTCCCTCATGTAATCTTAGCTGATTTGTAGTGTATTAAAGCTAGTGTAAATCTCCCTCATGTAATCTTAGCTGATTTGTAATGTATTAAAGCTAGTGTAAATCTCCCTCATGTAATCTTAGCTGATTTGTAGTGTATTAAAGCTAGTGTAAATCTCCCTCATGTAATCTTAGCTGATTTGTAGTGTATTAAAGCTAGTGTAAATCTCCCTCATGTAATCTTAGCTGATTTGTAATGTATTAAAGCTAGTGTAAATCTCCCTCATGTAATCTTAGCTGATTTGTAATGTATTAAAGCTAGTGTAAATCTCCCTCATGTAATCTTAGCTGATTTGTAATGTATTAAAGCTAGTGTAAATCTCCCTCATGTAATCTTAGCTGATTTGTAATGTATTAAAGCTAGTGTAAATCTCCCTCATGTAATCTTAGCTGATTTGTAGTGTATTAAAGCTAGTGTAAATCTCCCTCATGTAATCTTAGCTGATTTGTAATGTATTAAAGCTAGTGTAAATCTCCCTCATGTAATCTTAGCTGATTTGTAATGTATTAAAGCTAGTGTAAATCTCCCTCATGTAATCTTAGCTGATTTGTAATGTATTAAAGCTAGTGTAAATCTCCCTCATGTAATCTTAACTGATTTGTAATGTATTAAAGCTAGTGTAAATCTCCCTTATGTAATCTTAACTGATTTGTAATGTATTAAAGCTAGTGTAAATCTCCCTTATGTAATCTTAACTGATTTGTAATGTATTAAAGCTAGTGTAAATCTCCCTGAGGTAATCTTAACTGATTTGTAATGTATTAAAGCTAGTGTAAATCTCCCTCATGTAATCTTAGCTGATTTGTAATGTATTAAAGCTAGTGTAAATCTCCCTCATGTAATCTTAGCTGATTTGTAATGTATTAAAGCTAGTGTAAATCTCCCTCATGTAATCTTAGCTGATTTGTAATGTATTAAAGTTAGTGTAAATCTCCCTCATGTAATCTTAGCTGATTTGTAATGTATTAAAGCTAGTGTAAATCTCCCTCATGTAATCTTAGCTGATTTGTAATGTATTAAAGCTAGTGTAAATCTCCCTCATGTAATCTTAACTGATTTGTAATGTATTAAAGCTAGTGTAAATCTCCCTCATGTAATCTTAGCTGATTTGTAATGTATTAAAGCTAGTGTAAATCTCCCTCATGTAATCTTAGCTGATTTGTAATGTATTAAAGCTAGTGTAAATCTCCCTTATGTAATCTTAGCTGATTTGTAATGTATTAAAGATAGTGTAAATCTCCCTCATGTAATCTTAGCTGATTTGTAATGTATTAAAGCTAGTGTAAATCTCCCTCATGTAATCTTAGCTGATTTGTAATGTATTAAAGCTAGTGTAAATCTCCCTTATGTAATCTTAGCTGATTTGTAATGTATTAAAGCTAGTGTAAATCTCCCTCATGTAATCTTAGCTGATTTGTAATGTATTACACTAGTGTAAATCTCCCTCATGTAATCTTAGCTGATTTGTAATGTATTACACTAGTGTAAATCTCCCTCATGTAATCTTAGCTGATTTGTAATGTATTAAAGATAGTGTAAATCTCCCTCATGTAATCTTAGCTGATTTGTAATGTATTAAAGCTAGTGTAAATCTCCCTCATGTAATCTTAGCTGATTTGTAATGTATTAAAGCTAGTGTAAATCTCCCTTATGTAATCTTAGCTGATTTGTAATGTATTAAAGTTAGTGTAAATCTCCCTCATGTAATCTTAGCTGATTTGTAATGTATTAAAGCTAGTGTAAATCTCCCTTATGTAATCTTAGCTGATTTGTAATGTATTAAAGCTAGTGTAAATCTCCCTCATGTAATCTTAGCTGATTTGTAATGTATTAAAGCTAGTGTAAATCTCCCTTATGTAATCTTAGCTGATTTGTAATGTATTAAAGCTAGTGTAAATCTCCCTTATGTAATCTTAGCTGATTTGTAATGTATTAAAGCTAGTGTAAATCTCCCTCATGTAATCTTAACTGATTTGTAATGTATTAAAGCTAGTGTAAATCTCCCTTATGTAATCTTAACTGATTTGTAATGTATTAAAGCTAGTGTAAATCTCCCTTATGTAATCTTAGCTGATTTGTAATGTATTAAAGTTAGTGTAAATCTCCCTTATGTAATCTTAGCTGATTTGTAATGTATTAAAGCTAGTGTAAATCTCCCTCATGTAATCTTAGCTGATTTGTAATGTATTAAAGTTAGTGTAAATCTCCCTTATGTAATCTTAGCTGATTTGTAATGTATTAAAGCTAGTGTAAATCTCCCTCATGTAATCTTAGCTGATTTGTAATGTACTAAAGCTAGTGTAAATCTCCCTCATGTAATCTTAGCTGATTTGTAATGTATTAAAGCTAGTGTAAATCTCCCTTATGTAATCTTAGCTGATTTGTAATGTATTAAAGATAGTGTAAATCTCCCTCATGTAATCTTAGCTGATTTGTAATGTATTAAAGCTAGTGTAAATCTCCCTCATGTAATCTTAGCTGATTTGTAATGTATTAAAGCTAGTGTAAATCTCCCTCATGTAATCTTAGCTGATTTGTAATGTATTACACTAGTATAAATCTCCCTGAGGTAATCTTAGCTGATTTGTAATGTATTAAAGCTAGTGTAAATCTCCCTCATGTAATCTTAACTGATTTGTAATGTATTAAAGCTAGTGTAAATCTCCCTTATGTAATCTTAACTGATTTGTAATGTATTAAAGCTAGTGTAAATCTCCCTCATGTAATCTTAGCTGATTTGTAATGTATTAAAGTTAGTGTAAATCTCTCATATGTAATCTTAGCTGATTTGTAATGTATTAAAGCTAGTGTAAATCTCCCTCATGTAATCTTAGCTGATTTGTAATGTATTAAAGTTAGTGTAAATCTCCCTTATGTAATCTTAGCTGATTTGTAATGTATTAAAGCTAGTGTAAATCTCCCTCATGTAATCTTAGCTGATTTGTAATGTATTAAAGTTAGTGTAAATCTCCCTCATGTAATCTTAGCTGATTTGTAATGTATTAAAGCTAGTGTAAATCTCCCTCATGTAATCTTAGCTGATTTGTAATGTATTAAAGCTAGTGTAAATCTCACTCATGTAATCTTAGCTGATTTGTAATGTATTAAAGCTAGTGTAAATCTCCCTCATGTAATCTTAGCTGATTTGTAATGTATTAAAGCTAGTGTAAATCTCCCTCATGTAATCTTAGCTGATTTGTAATGTATTAAAGCTAGTGTAAATCTCCCTGATGTAATCTTAGCTGATTTGTAATGTATTAAAGATAGTGTAAATCTCCCTCATGTAATCTTAGCTGATTTGTAATGTATTAAAGCTAGTGTAAATCTCCCTCATGTAATCTTAGCTGATTTGTAATGTATTAAAGCTAGTGTAAATCTCCCTTATGTAATCTTAGCTGATTTGTAATGTATTAAAGCTAGTGTAAATCTCCCTCATGTAATCTTAGCTGATTTGTAATGTATTACACTAGTGTAAATCTCCCTCATGTAATCTTAGCTGATTTGTAATGTATTACACTAGTGTAAATCTCCCTCATGTAATCTTAGCTGATTTGTAATGTATTAAAGATAGTGTAAATCTCCCTCATGTAATCTTAGCTGATTTGTAATGTATTAAAGCTAGTGTAAATCTCCCTCATGTAATCTTAGCTGATTTGTAATGTATTAAAGCTAGTGTAAATCTCCCTTATGTAATCTTAGCTGATTTGTAATATATTAAAGTTAGTGTAAATCTCCCTCATGTAATCTTAGCTGATTTGTAATGTATTAAAGCTAGTGTAAATCTCCCTTATGTAATCTTAGCTGATTTGTAATGTATTAAAGCTAGTGTAAATCTCCCTCATGTAAGCTTAGCTGATTTGTAATGTATTAAAGCTAGTGTAAATCTCCCTTATGTAATCTTAGCTGATTTGTAATGTATTAAAGCTAGTGTAAATCTTCCTCATGTAATCTTAACTGATTTGTAATGTATTAAAGCTAGTGTAAATCTCCCTTATGTAATCTTAACTGATTTGTAATGTATTAAAGCTAGTGTAAATCTCCCTTATGTAATCTTAGCTGATTTGTAATGTATTAAAGTTAGTGTAAATCTCCCTTATGTAATCTTAGCTGATTTGTAATGTATTAAAGCTAGTGTAAATCTCCCTCATGTAATCTTAGCTGATTTGTAATGTATTAAAGTTAGTGTAAATCTCCCTTATGTAATCTTAGCTGATTTGTAATGTATTAAAGCTAGTGTAAATCTCCCTCATGTAATCTTAGCTGATTTGTAATGTACTAAAGCTAGTGTAAATCTCCCTCATGTAATCTTAGCTGATTTGTAATGTATTAAAGCTAGTGTAAATCTCCCTCATGTAATCTTAGCTGATTTGTAATGTATTAAAGCTAGTGTAAATCTCCCTCATGTAATCTTAGCTGATTTGTAATGTATTACACTAGAATAAATCTCCCTGAGGTAATCTTAGCTGATTTGTAATGTATTAAAGCTAGTGTAAATCTCCCTCATGTAATCTTAGCTGATTTGTAATGTATTAAAGCTAGTGTAAATCTCCCTTATGTAATCTTAACTGATTTGTAATGTATTAAAGCTAGTGTAAATCTCCCTCATGTAATCTTAGCTGATTTGTAATGTATTAAAGTTAGTGTAATTCTCTCACATGTAATCTTAGCTGATTTGTAATGTATTAAAGCTAGTGTAAATCTCCCTCATGTAATCTTAGCTGATTTGTAATGTATTAAAGTTAGTGTAAATCTCCCTTATGTAATCTTAGCTGATTTGTAATGTATTAAAGCTAGTGTAAATCTCCCTCATGTAATCTTAACTGATTTGTAATGTATTAAAGCTAGTGTAAATCTCCCTCATGTAATCTTAGCTGATTTGTAATGTATTAAAGCTAGTGTAAATCTCCCTCATGTAATCTTAGCTGATTTGTAATGTATTAAAGTTAGTGTAAATCTCCCTCATGTAATCTTAGCTGATTTGTAATGTATTAAAGTTAGTGTAAATCTCCCTTATGTAATCTTAGCTGATTTGTAATGTATTACACTAGTGTAAATCTCCCTTATGTAATCTTAACTGATTTGTAATGTATTAAAGCTAGTGTAAATCTCCCTCATGTAATCTTAGCTGATTTGTAATGTATTAAAGCTAGTGTAAATCTCCCTTATGTAATCTTAGCTGATTTGTAATGTATTAAAGCTAGTGTAAATCTCCCTCATGTAATCTTAGCTGATTTGTAATGTATTAAAGTTAGTGTAAATCTCCCTCATGTAATCTTAGCTGATTTGTAATGTATTAAAGTTAGTGTAAATCTCCATCATGTAATCTTAGCTGATTTGCAATGTATTAAAGTTAGTGTAAATCTCCCTTATGTAATCTTAGCTGATTTGTAATGTATTACACTAGTGTACATCTCCCTTATGTAATCTTAACTGATTTGTAATGTATTAAAGCTAGTGTAAATCTCCCTCATGTAATCTTAGCTGATTTGTAATGTATTAAAGCTAGTGTAAATCTCCCTCATGTAATCTTAGCTGATTTGTTATGTATTAAAGCTAGTGTAAATTTCCCTGAGGTAATCTTAGCTGATTTGTAATGTATTAAAGCTAGTGTAAATCTCCCTCATGTAATCTTAGCTGATTTGTAATGTATTAAAGCTAGTGTAAATCTCCCTTATGTAATCTTAGCTGATTTGTAATGTATTACACTAGTGTAAATCTCCCTCATGTAATCTTAGCTGATTTGTAATGTATTAAAGCTAGTGTAAATCTCCCTCATGTAATCTTAACTGATTTGTAATGTATTAAAGCTAGTGTAAATCTCCCTCATGTAATCTTAGCTGATTTGTAATGTATTAAAGATAGTGTAAATCTCCCTCATGCAATCTTAACTGATTTGTAATGTATTAAAGCTAGTGTAAATCTCCCTCAGATAATCTTAGCTGATTTGTAATGTATTAAAGCTAGTGTAAATCTCCCTCATGTAATCTTAGCTGATTTGTAATGTATTACACTAGTGTAAATCTCCCTCATGTAATCTTAGCTGATTTGTAATGTATTAAAGCTAGTGTAAATCTCCCTCATGTAATCTTAGCTGAATTGTAATGTATTAAAGCTAGTGTAAATCTCCCTCATGTAATATTAGCTGATTTGTAATGTATTAAAGCTAGTGTAAATCTCCCTGAGGTAATCTTAGCTGATTTGTAATGTATTAAAGCTAGTGTAAATCTCCCTCAGATAATCTTAGCTGATTTGTAATGTATTAAAACTAGTGTAAATCTCCCTCATGTAATCTTAACTGATTTGTAATGTATTAAAGCTAGTGTAAATCTCCCTGAGGTAATCTTAGCTGATTTGTAATGTATTAAAGCTAGTGTAAATCTGCCTCATGTAATCTTAGCTGATTTGTAGTGTATTAAAGCTAGTGTAAATCTCCCTGAGGTAATCTTAGCTGATTTGTAATGTATTAAAGCTAGTGTAAATCTCCCTGAGGTAATCTTAGCTGATTTGTAATGTATTAAAGCTAGTGTAAATCTCCCTTATGTAATCTTAGCTGAATTGTAATGTATTAAAGCTAGTGTAAATTTCCCTGAGGTAATCTTAGCTGATTTGTAATGTATTAAAGCTAGTGTAAATCTCCCTGATGTAATCTTAGCTGATTTGTAATGTATTAAAGCTAGTGTAAATCTCCCTTATGTAATCTTAGCTGATTTGTAATGTATTACACTAGTGTAAATCTCCCTCATGTAATCTTAGCTGATTAGTAATGTATTAAAGCTAGTGTAAATCTCCCTCATGTAATCTTAGCTGATTTGTAATGTATTAAAGCTAGTGTAAATCTCCCTCATGTAATCTTAGCTGATTTGTAATGTATTAAAGTTAGTGTAAATCTCCCTCATGCAATCTTAACTGATTTGTAATGTATTAAAGCTAGTGTAAATCTCCCTCAGATAATCTTAGCTGATTTGTAATGTATTAAAGCTAGTGTAAATCTCCCTCATGTAATCTTAGCTGATTTGTAATGTATTACACTAGTGTAAGTCTCCCTCATGTAATCTTAGCTGATTTGTAATGTATTAAAGCTAGTGTAAATCTCCCTCATGTAATCTTAGCTGAATTGTAATGTATTAAAGCTAGTGTAAATCTCCCTCATGTAATCTTAGCTGATTTGTAATGTATTAAAGCTAGTGTAAATCTCCCTGAGGTAATCTTAGCTGATTTGTAATGTATTAAAGCTAGTGTAAATCTCCCTGAGATAATCTTAGCTGATTTGTAATGTATTAAAACTAGTGTAAATCTCCCTCATGTAATCTTAACTGATTTGTAATGTATTAAAGCTAGTGTAAATCTCCCTGAGGTAATCTTAGCTGATTTGTAATGTATTAAAGCTAGTGTAAATCTGCCTCATGTAATCTTAGCTGATTTGTAGTGTATTAAAGCTAGTGTAAATCTCCCTGAGGTAATCTTAGCTGATTTGTAATGTATTAAAGCTAGTGTAAATCTCCCTGAGGTAATCTTAGCTGATTTGTAATGTATTAAAGCTAGTGTAAATCTCCCTTATGTAATCTTAGCTGAATTGTAATGTATTAAAGCTAGTGTAAATCTCCCTCATGTAATCTTAGCTGATTTGTAATGTATTAAAGCTAGTGTAAATCTCCCTTATGTAATCTTAGCTGATTTGTAATGTATTAAAGCTAGTGTAAATCTCCCTCATGTAATCTTAGCTGATTTGTAATGTATTACACTAGTTTAAATCTCCCTCATGTAATCTTAGCTGATTTGTAATGTATTAAAGCTAGTGTAAATCTCCCTGTGGTAATCTTAGCTGATTTGTAATGTATTAAAGCTAGTGTAAATCTCCCTCATGTAATCTTAGCTGATTTGTAATGTATTACACTAGTGTAAATCTCCCTCATGTAATCTTAGCTGATTTGTAATGTATTGCACTAGTGTAAATCTCCCTTATGTAATCTTAGCTGATTTGTAATGTATTAAAGCTAGTGTAAATCTCCCTCATGTAATCTTAGCTGATTTGTAATGTATTACACTAGTGTAAATCTCCCTCATGTAATCTTAGCTGATTTGTAATGTATTAAAGCTAGTGTAAATCTCCCTCATGTAATCTTAGCTGATTTGTAATGTATTACACTAGTGTAAATCTCCCTCATGTAATCTTAGCTGATTTGTAATGTATTAAAGCTAGTGTAAATCTCCCTCTTGTAATTTTAGCTGATTTGTAGTGTATTAAAGCTAGTGTAAATCTCCCTCATGTAATCTTAGCTGATTTGTAATGTATTAAAGCTAGTGTAAATCTCCCTGAGGTAATCTTAGCTGATTTGTAATATATTAAAGCTAGTGTAAATCTCCCTCATGTAATCTTAGCTGATTTGTAATGTATTAAAGCTAGTGTAAATCTCCCTCAGGTAATCTTAGCTGATTTGTAATATATTAAAGCTAGTGTAAATCTCCCTGATGTAATCTTAGCTGATTTGTAATGTATTAAAGCTAGTGTAAATCTCCCTCATGTAATCTTAGCTGATTTGTAATATATTAAAGCTAGTGTAAATCTCCCTCATGTAATCTTAGCTGATTTGTAATATATTAAAGCTAGTGTAAATCTCTCTTATGTAATCTTAGCTGATTTGTAATATATTAAAGCTAGTGTAAATCTCCCTCAGATAATCTTAGCTGATTTGTAATGTATTAAAGCTAGTGTAAATCTCCCTGAGGTAATCTTAGCTGATTTGTAATGTATTAAAGCTAGTGTAAATCTCCCTCATGTAATCTTAGCTGATTTGTAATATATTAAAGCTAGTGTAAATCTCCCTCATGTAATCTTAGCTGATTTGTAGTGTATTAAAGCTAGTGTAAATATCCCTCATGTAATCTTAGCTGATTTGTAATGTATTAAAGATAGTGTAAATCTCCCTCAGGTAATCTTATCTGATTTGTAATGTATTAAAGCTAGTGTAAATCTCCCTCATGTAATCTTAGCTGATTTGTAATGTATTAAAGCTAGTGTAAATCTCCCTCATGTAATCTTAGCTGATTTGTAATGTATTAAAGCTAGTGTAAAATTCCCTCATGTAATCTTAGCTGATTTGTAATGTATTACACTAGTGTAAATCTCCCTTATGTAATCTTAACTGATTTGTAATGTATTAAAGCTAGTGTAAATCTCCCTGATGTAATCTTAACTGATTTGTAATGTATTAAATCTAGTGTAAATCTCCCTCATGTAATCTTAACTGATTTGTAATGTATTAAAGCTAGTGTAAATCTCCCTCATGTAATCTTAGCTGATTTGTAATGTATTAAAGTTAGTGTAAATCTCCTCATGTAATCTTAGCTGATTTGTAATGTATTACACTAGTGTAAATCTCCCTTATGTAATCTTAGCTGATTTGTAATGTATTACACTAGTGTAAATCTCCTTCATGTAATCTTAGCTGATTTGTAATGTATTAAAGCTAGTGTAAATCTCCCTTATGTAATCTTAGCTGATTTGTAATGTATTAAAGCTAGTGTAAATCTCCCTCATGTAATCTTAGCTGATTTGTAATGTATTAAAGATAGTGTAAATCTCCCTCAGGTAATCTTAGCTGATTTGTAATGTATTAAAGCTAGTGTAAATCTCCCTTATGTAATCTTAGCTGATTTGTAATGTATTACACTAGTGTAAATCTCCCTCATGTAATCTTAGCTGATTTGTAATGTATTAAAGCTAGTGTAAATCTCCCTCATGTAATCTTAGCTGATTTGTAATGTATTAAAGCTAGTGTAAATCTCCCTCATGTAATCTTAGCTGATTTGTAATGTATTAAAGCTAGTGTAAATCTCCCTCATGTAATCTTAGCTGATTTGTAATGTATTAAAGCTAGTGTAAATCTCCCTCATGAAATCTTAGCTGATTTGTAATGTATTAAAGCTAGTGTAAATCTCCCTCATGTAATCTTAACTGATTTGTAATGTATTAAAGCTAGTGTAAATCTCCCTTATGTAATCTTAGCTGATTTGTAATGTATTACACTAGTGTAAATCTCCCTCATGTAATCTTAGCTGATTTGTAATGTATTAAAGCTAGTGTAAATCTCCCTCATGTAATCTTAGCTGATTTGTAATGTATTAAAGCTAGTGTAAATCTCCCTCGTGTAATCTTAGCTGATTTGTAATGTATTAAAGCTAGTGTAAATCTCCCTCATGTAATCTTAGCTGATTTGTAGTGTATTAAAGCTAGTGTAAATCTCCCTGAGGTAATCTTAGCTGATTTGTAATGTATTAAAGCTAGTGTAAATCTCCCTGAGGTAATCTTAACTGATTTGTAATGTATTAAAGCTAGTGTAAATCTCCCTCATGTAATCTTAGCTGATTTGTAATGTATTAAAGTTAGTGTAAATCTCTCACATGTAATCTTAGCTGATTTGTAATGTATTAAAGCTAGTGTAAATCTCTCTCATGTAATCTTAGCTGATTTGTAATGTATTAAAGTTAGTGTAAATCTCCCTTATGTAATCTTAGCTGATTTGTAATGTATTAAAGCTAGTGTAAATCTCCCTCATGTAATCTTAGCTGATTTGTAATGTATTAAAGCTAGTGTAAATCTCCCTCATGTAATCTTAGCTGATTTGTAATGTATTAAAGCTAGTGTAAATCTCCCTCATGTAATCTTAGCTGATTTGTAATGTATTAAAGTTAGTGTAAATCTCCCTCATGTAATCTTAGCTGATTTGTAATGTATTAAAGTTAGTGTAAATCTCCCTTATGTAATCTTAGCTGATTTGTAATGTATTACACTAGTGTAAATCTCCCTTATGTAATCTTAACTGATTTGTAATGTATTAAAGCTAGTGTAAATCTCCCTCATGTAATCTTAGCTGATTTGTAATGTATTAAAGCTAGTGTAAATCTCCCTTATGTAATCTTAGCTGATTTGTAATGTATTAAAGTTAGTGTAAATCTCCCTCATGTAATCTTAGCTGATTTGTAATGTATTAAAGTTAGTGTAAATCTCCCTTATGTAATCTTAGCTGATTTGTAATGTATTACACTAGTGTACATCTCCCTTATGTAATCTTAACTGATTTGTAATGTATTAAAGCTAGTGTAAATCTCCCTCATGTAATCTTAGCTGATTTGTAATGTATTAAAGCTAGTGTAAATCTCCCTCATGTAATCTTAGCTGATTTGTTATGTATTAAAGCTAGTGTAAATTTCCCTGAGGTAATCTTAGCTGATTTGTAATGTATTAAAGCTAGTGTAAATCTCCCTGATGTAATCTTAGCTGATTTGTAATGTATTAAAGCTAGTGTAAATCTCCCTTATGTAATCTTAGCTGATTTGTAATGTATTACACTAGTGTAAATCTCCCTCATGTAATCTTAGCTGATTTGTAATGTATTAAAGCTAGTGTAAATCTCCCTCATGTAATCTTAGCTGATTTGTAATGTATTAAAGCTAGTGTAAATCTCCCTCATGTAATCTTAGCTGATTTGTAATGTATTAAAGATAGTGTAAATCTCCCTCATGCAATCTTAACTGATTTGTAATGTATTAAAGCTAGTGTAAATCTCCCTCAGATAATCTTAGCTGATTTGTAATGTATTAAAGCTAGTGTAAATCTCCCTCATGTAATCTTAGCTGATTTGTAATGTATTACACTAGTGTAAATCTCCCTCATGTAATCTTAGCTGATTTGTAATGTATTAAAGCTAGTGTAAATCTCCCTCATGTAATCTTAGCTGAATTGTAATGTATTAAAGCTAGTGTAAATCTCCCTCATGTAATCTTAGCTGATTTGTAATGTATTAAAGCTAGTGTAAATCTCCCTCAGATAATCTTAGCTGATTTGTAATGTATTAAAACTAGTGTAAATCTCCCTCATGTAATCTTAACTGATTTGTAATGTATTAAAGCTAGTGTAAATCTCCCTGAGGTAATCTTAGCTGATTTGTAATGTATTAAAGCTAGTGTAAATCTGCCTCATGTAATCTTAGCTGATTTGTAGTGTATTAAAGCTAGTGTAAATCTCCCTGAGGTAATCTTAGCTGATTTGTAATGTATTAAAGCTAGTGTAAATCTCCCTGAGGTAATCTTAGCTGATTTGTAATGTATTAAAGCTAGTGTAAATCTCCCTTATGTAATCTTAGCTGAATTGTAATGTATTAAAGCTAGTGTAAATTTCCCTGAGGTAATCTTAGCTGATTTGTAATGTATTAAAGCTAGTGTAAATCTCCCTGATGTAATCTTAGCTGATTTGTAATGTATTAAAGCTAGTGTAAATCTCCCTTATGTAATCTTAGCTGATTTGTAATGTATTACACTAGTGTAAATCTCCCTCATGTAATCTTAGCTGATTTGTAATGTATTAAAGCTAGTGTAAATCTCCCTCATGTAATCTTAGCTGATTTGTAATGTATTAAAGCTAGTGTAAATCTCCCTCATGTAATCTTAGCTGATTTGTAATGTATTAAAGATAGTGTAAATCTCCCTCATGCAATCTTAACTAATTTGTAATGTATTAAAGCTAGTGTAAATCTCCCTCAGATAATCTTAGCTGATTTGTAATGTATTAAAGCTAGTGTAAATCTCCCTCATGTAATCTTAGCTGATTTGTAATGTATTACACTAGTGTAAATCTCCCTTATGTAATCTTAGCTGATTTGTAATGTATTAAAGCTAGTGTAAATCTCCCTCATGTAATCTTAGCTGAATTGTAATGTATTAAAGCTAGTGTAAATCTCCCTGAGGTAATCTTAGCTGATTTGTAATGTATTAAAGCTAGTGTAAATCTCCCTGAGGTAATCTTAGCTGATTTGTAATGTATTAAAGCTAGTGTAAATCTCCCTCAGATAATCTTAGCTGATTTGTAATGTATTAAAACTAGTGTAAATCTCCCTCATGTAATCTTAACTGATTTGTAATGTATTAAAGCTAGTATAAATCTCCCTGAGGTAATCTTAGCTGATTTGTAATGTATTAAAGCTAGTGTAAATCTGCCTGATGTAATCTTAGCTGATTTGTAGTGTATTAAAGCTAGTGTAAATCTCCCTGAGGTAATCTTAGCTGATTTGTAATGTATTAAAGCTAGTGTAAATCTCCCTGAGGTAATCTTAGCTGATTTGTAATGTATTAAAGCTAGTGTAAATCTCCCTTATGTAATCTTAGCTGAATTGTAATGTATTAAAGCTAGTGTAAATCTCCCTCATGTAATCTTAGCTGATTTGTAATGTATTAAAGCTAGTGTAAATCTCCCTTATGTAATCTTAGCTGATTTGTAATGTATTAAAGCTAGTGTAAATCTCCCTCATGTAATCTTAGCTGATTTGTAATGTATTACACTAGTGTAAATCTCCCTCATGTAATCTTAGCTGATTTGTAATGTATTAAAGCTAGTGTAAATCTCCCTGAGGTAATCTTAGCTGATTTGTAATGTATTAAAGCTAGTGTAAATCTCCCTTATGTAATCTTAGCTGATTTGTAATGTATTACACTAGTGTAAATCTCCCTCATGTAATCTTAGCTGATTTGTAATGTATTGCACTAGTGTAAATCTCCCTTATGTAATCTTAGCTGATTTGTAATGTATTAAAGCTAGTGTAAATCTCCCTCATGTAATCTTAGCTGATTTGTAATGTATTACACTAGTGTAAATCTCCCTCATGTAATCTTAGCTGATTTTTAATGTATTAAAGCTAGTGTAAATCTCCCTCATGTAATCTTAGCTGATTTGTAATGTATTACACTAGTGTAAATCTCCCTCATGTAATCTTAGCTGATTTGTAATGTATTAAAGCTAGTGTAAATCTCCCTCTTGTAATTTTAGCTGATTTGTAGTGTATTAAAGCTAGTGTAAATCTCCCTCATGTAATCTTAGCTGATTTGTAATGTATTAAAGCTAGTGTAAATCTCCCTGAGGTAATCTTAGCTGATTTGTAATATATTAAAGCTAGTGTAAATCTCCCTCATGTAATCTTAGCTGATTTGTAATGTATTAAAGCTAGTGTAAATCTCCCTCAGGTAATCTTAGCTGATTTGTAATGTATTAAAGCTAGTGTAAATCTCCCTCATGTAATCTTAGCTGATTTGTAATATATTAAAGCTAGTGTAAATCTCCCTTATGTAATCTTAGCTGATTTGTAATATATTAAAGCTAGTGTAAATCTCCCTCAGGTAATCTTAGCTGATTTGTAATGTATTAAAGCTAGTGTAAATCTCCCTGAGGTAATCTTAGCTGATTTGTAATGTATTAAAGCTAGTGTAAATCTCCCTCATGTAATCTTAGCTGATTTGTAATATATTAAAGCTAGTGTAAATCTCCCTCATGTAATCTTAGCTGATTTGTAGTGTATTAAAGCTAGTGTAAATCTCCCTCATGTAATCTTAGCTGATTTGTAATGTATTAAAGATAGTGTAAATCTCCCTCAGGTAATCTTATCTGATTTGTAATGTATTAAAGCTAGTGTAAATCTCCCTCATGTAATCTTAGCTGATTTGTAATGTATTAAAGCTAGTGTAAATCTCCCTCATGTAATCTTAGCTGATTTGTAATGTATTAAAGCTAGTGTAAATCTCCCTCATGTAATCTTAGCTGATTTGTAATGTATTACACTAGTGTAAATCTCCCTTATGTAATCTTAACTGATTTGTAATGTATTAAAGCTAGTGTAAATCTCCCTGATGTAATCTTAACTGATTTGTAATGTATTAAATCTAGTGTAAATCTCCCTCATGTAATCTTAGCTGATTTGTAATGTATTAAAGCTAGTGTAAATCTCCCTCATGTAATCTTAGCTGAATTGTAATGTATTAAAGTTAGTGTAAATCTCCCTCATGTAATCTTAGCTGATTTGTAATGTATTACACTAGTGTAAATCTCCCTTATGTAATCTTAGCTGATTTGTAATGTATTACACTAGTGTAAATCTCCTTCATGTAATCTTAGCTGATTTGTAATGTATTAAAGCTAGTGTAAATCTCCCTTATGTAATCTTAGCTGATTTGTAATGTATTAAAGCTAGTGTAAATCTCCCTCATGTAATCTTAGCTGATTTGTAATGTATTAAAGATAGTGTAAATCTCCCTCAGGTAATCTTAGCTGATTTGTAATGTATTAAAGCTAGTGTAAATCTCCCTTATGTAATCTTAGCTGATTTGTAATGTATTACACTAGTGTAAATCTCCCTCATGTAATCTTAGCTGATTTGTAATGTATTAAAGCTAGTGTAAATCTCCCTCATGTAATCTTAGCTGATTTGTAATGTATTAAAGCTAGTGTAAATCTCCCTCATGTAATCTTAGCTGATTTGTAATGTATTAAAGCTAGTGTAAATCTCCCTCATGTAATCTTAGCTGATTTGTAATGTATTAAAGCTAGTGTAAATCTCCCTCTTGTAATTTTAGCTGATTTGTAGTGTATTAAAGCTAGTGTAAATCTCCCTCATGTAATCTTAGCTGATTTGTAATGTATTAAAGCTAGTGTAAATCTCCCTGAGGTAATCTTAGCTGATTTGTAATATATTAAAGCTAGTGTAAATCTCCCTCATGTAATCTTAGCTGATTTGTAATGTATTAAAGCTAGTGTAAATCTCCCTCAGGTAATCTTAGCTGATTTGTAATGTATTAAAGCTAGTGTAAATCTCCCTCATGTAATCTTAGCTGATTTGTAATATATTAAAGCTAGTGTAAATCTCCCTTATGTAATCTTAGCTGATTTGTAATATATTAAAGCTAGTGTAAATCTCCCTCAGGTAATCTTAGCTGATTTGTAATGTATTAAAGCTAGTGTAAATCTCCCTGAGGTAATCTTAGCTGATTTGTAATGTATTAAAGCTAGTGTAAATCTCCCTCATGTAATCTTAGCTGATTTGTAATATATTAAAGCTAGTGTAAATCTCCCTCATGTAATCTTAGCTGATTTGTAGTGTATTAAAGCTAGTGTAAATCTCCCTCATGTAATCTTAGCTGATTTGTAATGTATTAAAGATAGTGTAAATCTCCCTCAGGTAATCTTATCTGATTTGTAATGTATTAAAGCTAGTGTAAATCTCCCTCATGTAATCTTAGCTGATTTGTAATGTATTAAAGCTAGTGTAAATCTCCCTCATGTAATCTTAGCTGATTTGTAATGTATTAAAGCTAGTGTAAATCTCCCTCATGTAATCTTAGCTGATTTGTAATGTATTACACTAGTGTAAATCTCCCTTATGTAATCTTAACTGATTTGTAATGTATTAAAGCTAGTGTAAATCTCCCTGATGTAATCTTAACTGATTTGTAATGTATTAAATCTAGTGTAAATCTCCCTCATGTAATCTTAGCTGATTTGTAATGTATTAAAGCTAGTGTAAATCTCCCTCATGTAATCTTAGCTGAATTGTAATGTATTAAAGTTAGTGTAAATCTCCCTCATGTAATCTTAGCTGATTTGTAATGTATTACACTAGTGTAAATCTCCCTTATGTAATCTTAGCTGATTTGTAATGTATTACACTAGTGTAAATCTCCTTCATGTAATCTTAGCTGATTTGTAATGTATTAAAGCTAGTGTAAATCTCCCTTATGTAATCTTAGCTGATTTGTAATGTATTAAAGCTAGTGTAAATCTCCCTCATGTAATCTTAGCTGATTTGTAATGTATTAAAGATAGTGTAAATCTCCCTCAGGTAATCTTAGCTGATTTGTAATGTATTAAAGCTAGTGTAAATCTCCCTTATGTAATCTTAGCTGATTTGTAATGTATTACACTAGTGTAAATCTCCCTCATGTAATCTTAGCTGATTTGTAATGTATTAAAGCTAGTGTAAATCTCCCTCATGTAATCTTAGCTGATTTGTAATGTATTAAAGCTAGTGTAAATCTCCCTCATGTAATCTTAGCTGATTTGTAATGTATTAAAGCTAGTGTAAATCTCCCTCATGTAATCTTAGCTGATTTGTAATGTATTAAAGCTAGTGTAAATCTCCCTCATGAAATCTTAGCTGATTTGTAATGTATTAAAGCTAGTGTAAATCTCCCTCATGTAATCTTAACTGATTTGTAATGTATTAAAGCTAGTGTAAATCTCCCTTATGTAATCTTAGCTGATTTGTAATGTATTACACTAGTGTAAATCTCCCTCATGTAATCTTAGCTGATTTGTAATGTATTAAAGCTAGTGTAAATCTCCCTCATGTAATCTTAGCTGATTTGTAATGTATTAAAGCTAGTGTAAATCTCCCTCGTGTAATCTTAGCTGATTTGTAATGTATTAAAGCTAGTGTAAATCTCCCTCATGTAATCTTAGCTGATTTGTAGTGTATTAAAGCTAGTGTAAATCTCCCTGAGGTAATCTTAGCTGATTTGTAATATATTAAAGCTAGTGTAAATCTCCCTGAGGTAATCTTAGCTGATTTGTAATGTATTAAAGCTAGTGTAAATCTCCCTCATGTAATCTTAGCTGATTTGTAATGTATTAAAGCTAGTGTAAATCTCCCTCATGTAATCTTAGCTGATTTGTAATGTATTAAAGATAGTGTAAATCTCCCTCATGTAATCTTAACTGATTTGTAATGTATTAAAGCTAGTGTAAATCTCCCTGAGGTAATCTTAGCTGATTTGTAATGTATTAAAGCTAGTGTAAATCTCCCTGAGGTAATCTTAGCTGATTTGTAATGTATTAAAGCTAGTGTAAATCTCCCTCATGTAATCTTAGCTGATTTGTAGTGTATTAAAGCTAGTGTAAATCTCCCTGAGGTAATCTTAGCTGATTTGTAATGTATTAAAGCTAGTGTAAATCTCCCTAATGTAATCTTAGCTGATTTGTAATATATTAAAGCTAGTGTAAATCTCCCTCATGTAATCTTAGCTGATTTGTAGTGTATTAAAGCTAGTGTAAATATCCCTCATGTAATCTTAGCTGATTTGTAATGTATTAAAGATAGTGTAAATCTCCCTCAGGTAATCTTATCTGATTTGTAATATATTAAAGCTAGTGTAAATCTCCCTCATGTAATCTTAGCTGATTTGTAATGTATTAAAGCTAGTGTAAATCTCCCTCATGTAATCTTAGCTGATTTGTAATGTATTAAAGCTAGTGTAAATCTCCCTCATGTAATCTTAGCTGATTTGTAATGTATTACACTAGTGTAAATCTCCGTTATGTAATCTTAGCTGATTTGTAATGTATTACACTAGTGTAAATCTCCCTCATGTAATCTTAGCTGAATTGTAATGTATTACACTAGTGTAAATCTCCCTCATGTAATCTTAGCTGATTTGTAATGTATTAAAGCTAGTGTAAATCTCCCTCATGTAATCTTAGCTGATTTGTAATGTATTAAAGCTAGTGTAAATCTCCCTCATGTAATCTTAGCTGATTTGTAATGTATTAAAGATAGTGTAAATCTCCCTCATGAAATCTTAGCTGATTTGTAATGTATTAAAGCTAGTGTAAATCTCCCTCATGTAATCTTAACTGATTTGTAATGTATTAAAGCTAGTGTAAATCTCCCTTATGTAATCTTAGCTGATTTGTAATGTATTACACTAGTGTAAATCTCCCTCATGTAATCTTAGCTGATTTGTAATGTATTAAAGCTAGTGTAAATCTCCCTCATGTAATCTTAGCTGATTTGTAATGTATTAAAGCTAGTGTAAATCTCCCTCGTGTAATCTTAGCTGATTTGTAATGTATTAAAGCTAGTGTAAATCTCCCTCATGTAATCTTAGCTGATTTGTAGTGTATTAAAGCTAGTGTAAATCTCCCTGAGGTAATCTTAGCTGATTTGTAATATATTAAAGCTAGTGTAAATCTCCCTGAGGTAATCTTAGCTGATTTGTAATGTATTAAAGCTAGTGTAAATCTCCCTCATGTAATCTTAGCTGATTTGTAATGTATTAAAGCTAGTGTAAATCTCCCTCATGTAATCTTAGCTGATTTGTAATGTATTAAAGATAGTGTAAATCTCCCTCATGTAATCTTAACTGATTTGTAATGTATTAAAGCTAGTGTAAATCTCCCTGAGGTAATCTTAGCTGATTTGTAATGTATTAAAGCTAGTGTAAATCTCCCTGAGGTAATCTTAGCTGATTTGTAATGTATTAAAGCTAGTGTAAATCTCCCTCATGTAATCTTAGCTGATTTGTAGTGTATTAAAGCTAGTGTAAATCTCCCTGAGGTAATCTTAGCTGATTTGTAATGTATTAAAGCTAGTGTAAATCTCCCTAATGTAATCTTAGCTGATTTGTAATATATTAAAGCTAGTGTAAATCTCCCTCATGTAATCTTAGCTGATTTGTAGTGTATTAAAGCTAGTGTAAATATCCCTCATGTAATCTTAGCTGATTTGTAATGTATTAAAGATAGTGTAAATCTCCCTCAGGTAATCTTATCTGATTTGTAATATATTAAAGCTAGTGTAAATCTCCCTCATGTAATCTTAGCTGATTTGTAATGTATTAAAGCTAGTGTAAATCTCCCTCATGTAATCTTAGCTGATTTGTAATGTATTAAAGCTAGTGTAAATCTCCCTCATGTAATCTTAGCTGATTTGTAATGTATTACACTAGTGTAAATCTCCGTTATGTAATCTTAGCTGATTTGTAATGTATTACACTAGTGTAAATCTCCCTCATGTAATCTTAGCTGAATTGTAATGTATTACACTAGTGTAAATCTCCCTCATGTAATCTTAGCTGATTTGTAATGTATTAAAGCTAGTGTAAATCTCCCTCATGTAATCTTAGCTGATTTGTAATGTATTAAAGCTAGTGTAAATCTCCCTCATGTAATCTTAGCTGATTTGTAATGTATTAAAGATAGTGTAAATCTCCCTCAGGTAATCTTAGCTGATTTGTAATGTATTAAAGCTAGTGTAAATCTCCCTTATGTAATCTTAGCTGATTTGTAATGTATTACACTAGTGTAAATCTCCCTCATGTAATCTTAGCTGATTTGTAATGTATTAAAGCTAGTGTAAATCTCCCTCATGTAATCTTAGCTGATTTGTAATGTATTAAAGCTAGTGTAAATCTCCCTCATGTAATCTTAGCTGATTTGTAATATATTAAAGCTAGTGTAAATCTCCCTTATGTAATCTTAGCTGATTTGTAATATATTAAAGCTAGTGTAAATCTCCCTTATGTAATCTTAGCTGATTTGTAATGTATTACACTAGTGTAAATCTCCCTTATGTAATCTTAGCTGATTTGTAATGTATTACACTAGTGTAAATCTCCCTCATGTAATCTTAGCTGAATTGTAATGTATTACACTAGTGTAAATCTCCCTCATGTAATCTTAGCTGATTTGTAATGTATTAAAGCTAGTGTAAATCTCCCTCATGTAATCTTAGCTGATTTGTAATGTATTAAAGCTAGTGTAAATCTCCCTCATGTAATCTTAGCTGATTTGTAATGTATTAAAGATAGTGTAAATCTCCCTCAGGTAATCTTAGCTGATTTGTAATGTATTAAAGCTAGTGTAAATCTCCCTTATGTAATCTTAACTGATTTGTAATGTATTACACTAGTGTAAATCTCCCTCATGTAATCTTAGCTGATTTGTAATGTATTAAAGCTAGTGTAAATCTCCCTCATGTAATCTTAGCTGATTTGTAATGTATTAAAGCTAGTGTAAATCTCCCTCATGTAATCTTAGCTGATTTGTAATATATTAAAGCTAGTGTAAATCTCCCTTATGTAATCTTAGCTGATTTGTAATATATTAAAGCTAGTGTAAATCTCCCTTATGTAATCTTAGCTGATTTGTAATATATTAAAGCTAGTGTAAATCTCCCTTATGTAATCTTAGCTGATTTGTAATGTATTACACTAGTGTAAATCTCCCTTATGTAATCTTAGCTGATTTGTAATGTATTACACTAGTGTAAATCTCCCTCATGTAATCTTAGCTGAATTGTAATGTATTACACTAGTGTAAATCTCCCTCATGTAATCTTAGCTGATTTGTAATGTATTAAAGCTAGTGTAAATCTCCCTCATGTAATCTTAGCTGATTTGTAATGTATTAAAGCTAGTGTAAATCTCCCTCATGTAATCTTAGCTGATTTGTAATGTATTAAAGATAGTGTAAATCTCCCTCAGGTAATCTTAGCTGATTTGTAATATATTAAAGCTAGTGTAAATCTCCCTCAGGTAATCTTAGCTGATTTGTAATGTATTAAAGCTAGTGTAAATCTCCCTGAGGTAATCTTAGCTGATTTGTAATGTATTAAAGCTAGTGTAAATCTCCCTCATGTAATCTTAGCTGATTTGTAATATATTAAAGCTAGTGTAAATCTCCCTCATGTAATCTTAGCTGATTTGTAGTGTATTAAAGCTAGTGTAAATCTCCCTCATGTAATCTTAGCTGATTTGTAATGTATTAAAGATAGTGTAAATCTCCCTCAGGTAATCTTATCTGATTTGTAATGTATTAAAGCTAGTGTAAATCTCCCTCATGTAATCTTAGCTGATTTGTAATGTATTAAAGCTAGTGTAAATCTCCCTCATGTAATCTTAGCTGATTTGTAATGTATTAAAGCTAGTGTAAATCTCCCTCATGTAATCTTAGCTGATTTGTAATGTATTACACTAGTGTAAATCTCCCTTATGTAATCTTAACTGATTTGTAATGTATTAAAGCTAGTGTAAATCTCCCTGATGTAATCTTAACTGATTTGTAATGTATTAAATCTAGTGTAAATCTCCCTCATGTAATCTTAGCTGATTTGTAATGTATTAAAGCTAGTGTAAATCTCCCTCATGTAATCTTAGCTGAATTGTAATGTATTAAAGTTAGTGTAAATCTCCCTCATGTAATCTTAGCTGATTTGTAATGTATTACACTAGTGTAAATCTCCCTTATGTAATCTTAGCTGATTTGTAATGTATTACACTAGTGTAAATCTCCTTCATGTAATCTTAGCTGATTTGTAATGTATTAAAGCTAGTGTAAATCTCCCTTATGTAATCTTAGCTGATTTGTAATGTATTAAAGCTAGTGTAAATCTCCCTCATGTAATCTTAGCTGATTTGTAATGTATTAAAGATAGTGTAAATCTCCCTCAGGTAATCTTAGCTGATTTGTAATGTATTAAAGCTAGTGTAAATCTCCCTTATGTAATCTTAGCTGATTTGTAATGTATTACACTAGTGTAAATCTCCCTCATGTAATCTTAGCTGATTTGTAATGTATTAAAGCTAGTGTAAATCTCCCTCATGTAATCTTAGCTGATTTGTAATGTATTAAAGCTAGTGTAAATCTCCCTCATGTAATCTTAGCTGATTTGTAATGTATTAAAGCTAGTGTAAATCTCCCTCATGTAATCTTAGCTGATTTGTAATGTATTAAAGCTAGTGTAAATCTCCCTCATGAAATCTTAGCTGATTTGTAATGTATTAAAGCTAGTGTAAATCTCCCTCATGTAATCTTAACTGATTTGTAATGTATTAAAGCTAGTGTAAATCTCCCTTATGTAATCTTAGCTGATTTGTAATGTATTACACTAGTGTAAATCTCCCTCATGTAATCTTAGCTGATTTGTAATGTATTAAAGCTAGTGTAAATCTCCCTCATGTAATCTTAGCTGATTTGTAATGTATTAAAGCTAGTGTAAATCTCCCTCGTGTAATCTTAGCTGATTTGTAATGTATTAAAGCTAGTGTAAATCTCCCTCATGTAATCTTAGCTGATTTGTAGTGTATTAAAGCTAGTGTAAATCTCCCTGAGGTAATCTTAGCTGATTTGTAATATATTAAAGCTAGTGTAAATCTCCCTGAGGTAATCTTAGCTGATTTGTAATGTATTAAAGCTAGTGTAAATCTCCCTCATGTAATCTTAGCTGATTTGTAATGTATTAAAGCTAGTGTAAATCTCCCTCATGTAATCTTAGCTGATTTGTAATGTATTAAAGATAGTGTAAATCTCCCTCATGTAATCTTAACTGATTTGTAATGTATTAAAGCTAGTGTAAATCTCCCTGAGGTAATCTTAGCTGATTTGTAATGTATTAAAGCTAGTGTAAATCTCCCTGAGGTAATCTTAGCTGATTTGTAATGTATTAAAGATAGTGTAAATCTCCCTCAGGTAATCTTATCTGATTTGTAATATATTAAAGCTAGTGTAAATCTCCCTCATGTAATCTTAGCTGATTTGTAATGTATTAAAGCTAGTGTAAATCTCCCTCATGTAATCTTAGCTGATTTGTAATGTATTAAAGCTAGTGTAAATCTCCCTCATGTAATCTTAGCTGATTTGTAATGTATTACACTAGTGTAAATCTCCGTTATGTAATCTTAGCTGATTTGTAATGTATTACACTAGTGTAAATCTCCCTCATGTAATCTTAGCTGAATTGTAATGTATTACACTAGTGTAAATCTCCCTCATGTAATCTTAGCTGATTTGTAATGTATTAAAGCTAGTGTAAATCTCCCTCATGTAATCTTAGCTGATTTGTAATGTATTAAAGCTAGTGTAAATCTCCCTCATGTAATCTTAGCTGATTTGTAATGTATTAAAGATAGTGTAAATCTCCCTCAGGTAATCTTAGCTGATTTGTAATGTATTAAAGCTAGTGTAAATCTCCCTTATGTAATCTTAGCTGATTTGTAATGTATTACACTAGTGTAAATCTCCCTCATGTAATCTTAGCTGATTTGTAATGTATTAAAGCTAGTGTAAATCTCCCTCATGTAATCTTAGCTGATTTGTAATGTATTAAAGCTAGTGTAAATCTCCCTCATGTAATCTTAGCTGATTTGTAATATATTAAAGCTAGTGTAAATCTCCCTTATGTAATCTTAGCTGATTTGTAATATATTAAAGCTAGTGTAAATCTCCCTTATGTAATCTTAGCTGATTTGTAATGTATTACACTAGTGTAAATCTCCCTTATGTAATCTTAGCTGATTTGTAATGTATTACACTAGTGTAAATCTCCCTCATGTAATCTTAGCTGAATTGTAATGTATTACACTAGTGTAAATCTCCCTCATGTAATCTTAGCTGATTTGTAATGTATTAAAGCTAGTGTAAATCTCCCTCATGTAATCTTAGCTGATTTGTAATGTATTAAAGCTAGTGTAAATCTCCCTCATGTAATCTTAGCTGATTTGTAATGTATTAAAGATAGTGTAAATCTCCCTCAGGTAATCTTAGCTGATTTGTAATGTATTAAAGCTAGTGTAAATCTCCCTTATGTAATCTTAGCTGATTTGTAATGTATTACACTAGTGTAAATCTCCCTCATGTAATCTTAGCTGATTTGTAATGTATTAAAGCTAGTGTAAATCTCCCTCATGTAATCTTAGCTGATTTGTAATGTATTAAAGCTAGTGTAAATCTCCCTCATGTAATCTTAGCTGATTTGTAATATATTAAAGCTAGTGTAAATCTCCCTTATGTAATCTTAGCTGATTTGTAATATATTAAAGCTAGTGTAAATCTCCCTTATGTAATCTTAGCTGATTTGTAATATATTAAAGCTAGTGTAAATCTCCCTTATGTAATCTTAGCTGATTTGTAATGTATTACACTAGTGTAAATCTCCCTTATGTAATCTTAGCTGATTTGTAATGTATTACACTAGTGTAAATCTCCCTCATGTAATCTTAGCTGAATTGTAATGTATTACACTAGTGTAAATCTCCCTCATGTAATCTTAGCTGATTTGTAATGTATTAAAGCTAGTGTAAATCTCCCTCATGTAATCTTAGCTGATTTGTAATGTATTAAAGCTAGTGTAAATCTCCCTCATGTAATCTTAGCTGATTTGTAATGTATTAAAGATAGTGTAAATCTCCCTCAGGTAATCTTAGCTGATTTGTAATATATTAAAGCTAGTGTAAATCTCCCTCAGGTAATCTTAGCTGATTTGTAATGTATTAAAGCTAGTGTAAATCTCCCTGAGGTAATCTTAGCTGATTTGTAATGTATTAAAGCTAGTGTAAATCTCCCTCATGTAATCTTAGCTGATTTGTAATATATTAAAGCTAGTGTAAATCTCCCTCATGTAATCTTAGCTGATTTGTAGTGTATTAAAGCTAGTGTAAATCTCCCTCATGTAATCTTAGCTGATTTGTAATGTATTAAAGATAGTGTAAATCTCCCTCAGGTAATCTTATCTGATTTGTAATGTATTAAAGCTAGTGTAAATCTCCCTCATGTAATCTTAGCTGATTTGTAATGTATTAAAGCTAGTGTAAATCTCCCTCATGTAATCTTAGCTGATTTGTAATGTATTAAAGCTAGTGTAAATCTCCCTCATGTAATCTTAGCTGATTTGTAATGTATTACACTAGTGTAAATCTCCCTTATGTAATCTTAACTGATTTGTAATGTATTAAAGCTAGTGTAAATCTCCCTGATGTAATCTTAACTGATTTGTAATGTATTAAATCTAGTGTAAATCTCCCTCATGTAATCTTAGCTGATTTGTAATGTATTAAAGCTAGTGTAAATCTCCCTCATGTAATCTTAGCTGAATTGTAATGTATTAAAGTTAGTGTAAATCTCCCTCATGTAATCTTAGCTGATTTGTAATGTATTACACTAGTGTAAATCTCCCTTATGTAATCTTAGCTGATTTGTAATGTATTACACTAGTGTAAATCTCCTTCATGTAATCTTAGCTGATTTGTAATGTATTAAAGCTAGTGTAAATCTCCCTTATGTAATCTTAGCTGATTTGTAATGTATTAAAGCTAGTGTAAATCTCCCTCATGTAATCTTAGCTGATTTGTAATGTATTAAAGATAGTGTAAATCTCCCTCAGGTAATCTTAGCTGATTTGTAATGTATTAAAGCTAGTGTAAATCTCCCTTATGTAATCTTAGCTGATTTGTAATGTATTACACTAGTGTAAATCTCCCTCATGTAATCTTAGCTGATTTGTAATGTATTAAAGCTAGTGTAAATCTCCCTCATGTAATCTTAGCTGATTTGTAATGTATTAAAGCTAGTGTAAATCTCCCTCATGTAATCTTAGCTGATTTGTAATGTATTAAAGCTAGTGTAAATCTCCCTCATGTAATCTTAGCTGATTTGTAATGTATTAAAGCTAGTGTAAATCTCCCTCATGAAATCTTAGCTGATTTGTAATGTATTAAAGCTAGTGTAAATCTCCCTCATGTAATCTTAACTGATTTGTAATGTATTAAAGCTAGTGTAAATCTCCCTTATGTAATCTTAGCTGATTTGTAATGTATTACACTAGTGTAAATCTCCCTCATGTAATCTTAGCTGATTTGTAATGTATTAAAGCTAGTGTAAATCTCCCTCATGTAATCTTAGCTGATTTGTAATGTATTAAAGCTAGTGTAAATCTCCCTCGTGTAATCTTAGCTGATTTGTAATGTATTAAAGCTAGTGTAAATCTCCCTCATGTAATCTTAGCTGATTTGTAGTGTATTAAAGCTAGTGTAAATCTCCCTGAGGTAATCTTAGCTGATTTGTAATATATTAAAGCTAGTGTAAATCTCCCTGAGGTAATCTTAGCTGATTTGTAATGTATTAAAGCTAGTGTAAATCTCCCTCATGTAATCTTAGCTGATTTGTAATGTATTAAAGCTAGTGTAAATCTCCCTCATGTAATCTTAGCTGATTTGTAATGTATTAAAGATAGTGTAAATCTCCCTCATGTAATCTTAACTGATTTGTAATGTATTAAAGCTAGTGTAAATCTCCCTGAGGTAATCTTAGCTGATTTGTAATGTATTAAAGCTAGTGTAAATCTCCCTGAGGTAATCTTAGCTGATTTGTAATGTATTAAAGCTAGTGTAAATCTCCCTCATGTAATCTTAGCTGATTTGTAGTGTATTAAAGCTAGTGTAAATCTCCCTGAGGTAATCTTAGCTGATTTGTAATGTATTAAAGCTAGTGTAAATCTCCCTAATGTAATCTTAGCTGATTTGTAATATATTAAAGCTAGTGTAAATCTCCCTGAGGTAATCTTAGCTGATTTGTAGTGTATTAAAGCTAGTGTAAATATCCCTCATGTAATCTTAGCTGATTTGTAATGTATTAAAGATAGTGTAAATCTCCCTCAGGTAATCTTATCTGATTTGTAATATATTAAAGCTAGTGTAAATCTCCCTCATGTAATCTTAGCTGATTTGTAATGTATTAAAGCTAGTGTAAATCTCCCTCATGTAATCTTAGCTGATTTGTAATGTATTAAAGCTAGTGTAAATCTCCCTCATGTAATCTTAGCTGATTTGTAATGTATTACACTAGTGTAAATCTCCGTTATGTAATCTTAGCTGATTTGTAATGTATTACACTAGTGTAAATCTCCCTCATGTAATCTTAGCTGAATTGTAATGTATTACACTAGTGTAAATCTCCCTCATGTAATCTTAGCTGATTTGTAATGTATTAAAGCTAGTGTAAATCTCCCTCATGTAATCTTAGCTGATTTGTAATGTATTAAAGCTAGTGTAAATCTCCCTCATGTAATCTTAGCTGATTTGTAATGTATTAAAGATAGTGTAAATCTCCCTCAGGTAATCTTAGCTGATTTGTAATGTATTAAAGCTAGTGTAAATCTCCCTTATGTAATCTTAGCTGATTTGTAATGTATTACACTAGTGTAAATCTCCCTCATGTAATCTTAGCTGATTTGTAATGTATTAAAGCTAGTGTAAATCTCCCTCATGTAATCTTAGCTGATTTGTAATGTATTAAAGCTAGTGTAAATCTCCCTCATGTAATCTTAGCTGATTTGTAATATATTAAAGCTAGTGTAAATCTCCCTTATGTAATCTTAGCTGATTTGTAATATATTAAAGCTAGTGTAAATCTCCCTTATGTAATCTTAGCTGATTTGTAATGTATTACACTAGTGTAAATCTCCCTTATGTAATCTTAGCTGA
The DNA here is from genome assembly GCA_963383655.1 of Bathymodiolus septemdierum. Lineage (NCBI taxonomy): Eukaryota > Metazoa > Mollusca > Bivalvia > Mytilida > Modiolidae > Bathymodiolus > Bathymodiolus septemdierum. Next base: position 1,181,534 of record OY726529.1, on the reverse strand, counting down.
TTTGTAATGTATTACACTAGTGTAAATCTCCCTCATGTAATCTTAGCTGAATTGTAATGTATTACACTAGTGTAAATCTCCCTCATGTAATCTTAGCTGATTTGTAATGTATTAAAGCTAGTGTAAATCTCCCTCATGTAATCTTAGCTGATTTGTAATGTATTAAAGCTAGTGTAAATCTCCCTCATGTAATCTTAGCTGATTTGTAATGTATTAAAGATAGTGTAAATCTCCCTCAGGTAATCTTAGCTGATTTGTAATGTATTAAAGCTAGTGTAAATCTCCCTTATGTAATCTTAGCTGATTTGTAATGTATTACACTAGTGTAAATCTCCCTCATGTAATCTTAGCTGATTTGTAATGTATTAAAGCTAGTGTAAATCTCCCTCATGTAATCTTAGCTGATTTGTAATGTATTAAAGCTAGTGTAAATCTCCCTCATGTAATCTTAGCTGATTTGTAATATATTAAAGCTAGTGTAAATCTCCCTTATGTAATCTTAGCTGATTTGTAATATATTAAAGCTAGTGTAAATCTCCCTTATGTAATCTTAGCTGATTTGTAATATATTAAAGCTAGTGTAAATCTCCCTTATGTAATCTTAGCTGATTTGTAATGTATTACACTAGTGTAAATCTCCCTTATGTAATCTTAGCTGATTTGTAATGTATTACACTAGTGTAAATCTCCCTCATGTAATCTTAGCTGAATTGTAATGTATTACACTAGTGTAAATCTCCCTCATGTAATCTTAGCTGATTTGTAATGTATTAAAGCTAGTGTAAATCTCCCTCATGTAATCTTAGCTGATTTGTAATGTATTAAAGCTAGTGTAAATCTCCCTCATGTAATCTTAGCTGATTTGTAATGTATTAAAGATAGTGTAAATCTCCCTCAGGTAATCTTAGCTGATTTGTAATGTATTAAAGCTAGTGTAAATCTCCCTTATGTAATCTTAGCTGATTTGTAATGTATTACACTAGTGTAAATCTCCCTCATGTAATCTTAGCTGATTTGTAATGTATTAAAGCTAGTGTAAATCTCCCTCATGTAATCTTAGCTGATTTGTAATGTATTAAAGCTAGTGTAAATCTCCCTCATGTAATCTTAGCTGATTTGTAATATATTAAAGCTAGTGTAAATCTCCCTTATGTAATCTTAGCTGATTTGTAATATATTAAAGCTAGTGTAAATCTCCCTTATGTAATCTTAGCTGATTTGTAATATATTAAAGCTAGTGTAAATCTCCCTTATGTAATCTTAGCTGATTTGTAATGTATTAAAGCTAGTGTAATTCTCCCTGAGGTAATCTTAGCTGATTTGTAATGTATTAAAGCTAGTGTAAATCTCCCTCATGTAATCTTAGCTGATTTGTAATATATTAAAGCTAGTGTAAATCTCCCTCATGTAATCTTAGCTGATTTGTAGTGTATTAAAGCTAGTGTAAATATCCCTCATGTAATCTTAGCTGATTTGTAATGTATTAAAGATAGTGTAAATCTCCCTCAGGTAATCTTATCTGATTTGTAATGTATTAAAGCTAGTGTAAATCTCCCTCATGTAATCTTAGCTGATTTGTGATGTATTAAAGCTAGTGTAAATCTCCCTCATGTAATCTTAGCTGATTTGTAATGTATTAAAGCTACTGTAAATCTCCCTCATGTAATCTTAGCTGATTTGTAATGTATTACACTAGTGTAAATCTCCCTTATGTAATCTTAACTGATTTGTAATGTATTAAAGCTAGTGTAAATCTCCCTGATGTAATCTTAGCTGATTTGTAATGTATTACACTAGTGTAAATCTCCCTTATGTAATCTTAGCTGATTTGTAATGTATTACACTAGTGTAAATCTCCTTCATGTAATCTTAGCTGATTTGTAATGTATTAAAGCTAGTGTAAATCTCCCTTATGTAATCTTAGCTGATTTGTAATGTATTAAAGCTAGTGTAAATCTCCCTCATGTAATCTTAGCTGATTTGTAATGTATTAAAGATAGTGTAAATCTCCCTCAGGTAATCTTAGCTGATTTGTAATGTATTAAAGCTAGTGTAAATCTCCCTTATGTAATCTTAGCTGATTTGTAATGTATTACACTAGTGTAAATCTCCCTCATGTAATCTTAGGTGATTTGTAATGTATTAAAGCTAGTGTAAATCTCCCTTATGTAATCTTAGCTGATTTGTAATGTATTAAAGCTAGTGTAAATCTCCCTGAGGTAATCTTAGCTGATTTGTAATGTATTAAAGCTAGTGTAAATCTCCCTGAGGTAATCTTAGCTGATTTGTAATGTATTAAAGCTAGTGTAAATCTCCCTCATGTAATCTTAGCTGATTTGTAATGTATTAAAGCTAGTGTTAATCTCCCTCATGTAATCTTAGCTGATTTGTAATGTATTAAAGATAGTGTAAATCTCCCTCATGTAATCTTAGCTGATTTGTAATGTATTAAAGCTAGTGTAAATCTCCCTGAGGTAATCTTAGCTGATTTGTAATGTATTAAAGCTAGTGTAAATCTCCCTGAGGTAATCTTAGCTGATTTGTAATGTATTAAAGCTAGTGTAAATCTCCCTCATGTAATCTTAGCTGATTTGTAGTGTATTAAAGCTAGTGTAAATCTCCCTGAGGTAATCTTAGCTGATTTGTAATGTATTAAAGCTAGTGTAAATCTCCCTAATGTAATCTTAGCTGATTTGTAATATATTAAAGCTAGTGTAAATCTCCCTCATGTAATCTTAGCTGATTTGTAGTGTATTAAAGCTAGTGTAAATATCCCTCATGTAATCTTAGCTGATTTGTAATGTATTAAAGATAGTGTAAATCTCCCTCAGGTAATCTTATCTGATTTGTAATGTATTAAAGCTAGTGTAAATCTCCCTCATGTAATCTTAGCTGATTTGTAATGTATTAAAGCTAGTGTAAATCTCCCTCATGTAATCTTAGCTGATTTGTAATGTATTAAAGCTAGTGTAAATCTCCCTCATGTAATCTTAGCTGATTTGTAATGTATTACACTAGTGTAAATCTCCCTCATGTAATCTTAGCTGATTTGTAATGTATTACACTAGTGTAAATCTCCCTCATGTAATCTTAACTGATTTGTAATGTATTAAAGCTAGTGTAAATCTCCCTCATGTAATCTTAGCTGATTTGTAATGTATTAAAGCTAGTGTAAATCTCCCTCATGTAATCTTAGCTGATTTGTAATGTATTAAAGCTAGTGTAAATCTCCCTCATGTAATCTTAGCTGATTTGTAATGTATTAAAGATAGTGTAAATCTCCCTCAGGTAATCTTAGCTGATTTGTAATGTATTAAAGCTAGTGTAAATCTCCCTTATGTAATCTTAGCTGATTTGTAATGTATTACACTAGTGTAAATCTCCCTCATGTAATCTTAGCTGATTTGTAATGTATTAAAGCTAGTGTAAATCTCCCTCATGTGATCTTAGCTGATTTGTAATGTATTAAAGCTAGTGTAAATCTCCCTCATGTAATCTTAGCTGATTTGTAATATATTAAAGCTAGTGTAAATCTCCCTTATGTAATCTTAGCTGATTTGTAATATATTAAAGCTAGTGTAAATCTCCCTTATGTAATCTTAGCTGATTTGTAATGTATTACACTAGTGTAAATCTCCCTTATGTAATCTTAGCTGATTTGTAATGTATTACACTAGTGTAAATCTCCCTCATGTAATCTTAGCTGAATTGTAATGTATTACACTAGTGTAAATCTCCCTCATGTAATCTTAGCTGATTTGTAATGTATTAAAGCTAGTGTAAATCTCCCTCATGTAATCTTAGCTGATTTGTAATGTATTAAAGCTAGTGTAAATCTCCCTCATGTAATCTTAGCTGATTTGTAATGTATTAAAGATAGTGTAAATCTCCCTCAGGTAATCTTAGCTGATTTGTAATGTATTAAAGCTAGTGTAAATCTCCCTTATGTAATCTTAGCTGATTTGTAATGTATTACACTAGTGTAAATCTCCCTCATGTAATCTTAGCTGATTTGTAATGTATTAAAGCTAGTGTAAATCTCCCTCATGTAATCTTAGCTGATTTGTAATGTATTAAAGCTAGTGTAAATCTCCCTCATGTAATCTTAGCTGATTTGTAATATATTAAAGCTAGTGTAAATCTCCCTTATGTAATCTTAGCTGATTTGTAATATATTAAAGCTAGTGTAAATCTCCCTTATGTAATCTTAGCTGATTTGTAATATATTAAAGCTAGTGAAAATCTCCCTCAGGTAATCTTAGCTGATTTGTAATGTATTAAAGCTAGTGTAATTCTCCCTGAGGTAATCTTAGCTGATTTGTAATGTATTAAAGCTAGTGTAAATCTCCCTCATGTAATCTTAGCTGATTTGTAATATATTAAAGCTAGTGTAAATCTCCCTCATGTAATCTTAGCTGATTTGTAGTGTATTAAAGCTAGTGTAAATATCCCTCATGTAATCTTAGCTGATTTGTAATGTATTAAAGATAGTGTAAATCTCCCTCAGGTAATCTTATCTGATTTGTAATGTATTAAAGCTAGTGTAAATCTCCCTCATGTAATCTTAGCTGATTTGTGATGTATTAAAGCTAGTGTAAATCTCCCTCATGTAATCTTAGCTGATTTGTAATGTATTAAAGCTAGTGTAAATCTCCCTCATGTAATCTTAGCTGATTTGTAATGTATTACACTAGTGTAAATCTCCCTTATGTAATCTTAACTGATTTGTAATGTATTAAAGCTAGTGTAAATCTCCCTGATGTAATCTTAACTGATTGGTAATGTATTAAATCTAGTGTAAATCTCCCTCATGTAATCTTAACTGATTTGTAATGTATTAAAGCTAGTGTAAATCTCCCTCATGTAATCTTAGCTGATTTGTAATGTATTAAAGTTAGTGTAAATCTCCCTCATGTAATCTTAGCTGATTTGTAATGTATTACACTAGTGTAAATCTCCCTTATGTAATCTTAGCTGATTTGTAATGTATTACACTAGTGTAAATCTCCTTCATGTAATCTTAGCTGATTTGTAATGTATTAAAGCTAGTGTAAATCTCCCTTATGTAATCTTAGCTGATTTGTAATGTATTAAAGCTAGTGTAAATCTCCCTTATGTAATCTTAGCTGATTTGTAATGTATTAAAGATAGTGTAAATCTCCCTCAGGTAATCTTATCTGATTTGTAATATATTAAAGCTAGTGTAAATCTCCCTCATGTAATCTTAGCTGATTTGTAATGTATTAAAGCTAGTGTAAATCTCCCTCATGTAATCTTAGCTGATTTGTAATGTATTAAAGCTAGTGTAAATCTCCCTCATGTAATCTTAGCTGATTTGTAATGTATTACACTAGTGTAAATCTCCGTTATGTAATCTTAGCTGATTTGTAATGTATTACACTAGTGTAAATCTCCCTCATGTAATCTTAGCTGAATTGTAATGTATTACACTAGTGTAAATCTCCCTCATGTAATCTTAGCTGATTTGTAATGTATTAAAGCTAGTGTAAATCTCCCTCATGTAATCTTAGCTGATTTGTAATGTATTAAAGCTAGTGTAAATCTCCCTCATGTAATCTTAGCTGATTTGTAATGTATTAAAGATAGTGTAAATCTCCCTCAGGTAATCTTAGCTGATTTGTAATGTATTAAAGCTAGTGTAAATCTCCCTTATGTAATCTTAGCTGATTTGTAATGTATTACACTAGTGTAAATCTCCCTCATGTAATCTTAGCTGATTTGTAATGTATTAAAGCTAGTGTAAATCTCCCTCATGTAATCTTAGCTGATTTGTAATGTATTAAAGCTAGTGTAAATCTCCCTCATGTAATCTTAGCTGATTTGTAATATATTAAAGCTAGTGTAAATCTCCCTTATGTAATCTTAGCTGATTTGTAATATATTAAAGCTAGTGTAAATCTCCCTTATGTAATCTTAGCTGATTTGTAATGTATTACACTAGTGTAAATCTCCCTTATGTAATCTTAGCTGATTTGTAATGTATTACACTAGTGTAAATCTCCCTCATGTAATCTTAGCTGAATTGTAATGTATTACACTAGTGTAAATCTCCCTCATGTAATCTTAGCTGATTTGTAATGTATTAAAGCTAGTGTAAATCTCCCTCATGTAATCTTAGCTGATTTGTAATGTATTAAAGCTAGTGTAAATCTCCCTCATGTAATCTTAGCTGATTTGTAATGTATTAAAGATAGTGTAAATCTCCCTCAGGTAATCTTAGCTGATTTGTAATGTATTAAAGCTAGTGTAAATCTCCCTTATGTAATCTTAGCTGATTTGTAATGTATTACACTAGTGTAAATCTCCCTCATGTAATCTTAGCTGATTTGTAATGTATTAAAGCTAGTGTAAATCTCCCTCATGTAATCTTAGCTGATTTGTAATGTATTAAAGCTAGTGTAAATCTCCCTCATGTAATCTTAGCTGATTTGTAATATATTAAAGCTAGTGTAAATCTCCCTTATGTAATCTTAGCTGATTTGTAATATATTAAAGCTAGTGTAAATCTCCCTTATGTAATCTTAGCTGATTTGTAATATATTAAAGCTAGTGTAAATCTCCCTTATGTAATCTTAGCTGATTTGTAATGTATTACACTAGTGTAAATCTCCCTTATGTAATCTTAGCTGATTTGTAATGTATTACACTAGTGTAAATCTCCCTCATGTAATCTTAGCTGAATTGTAATGTATTACACTAGTGTAAATCTCCCTCATGTAATCTTAGCTGATTTGTAATGTATTAAAGCTAGTGTAAATCTCCCTCATGTAATCTTAGCTGATTTGTAATGTATTAAAGCTAGTGTAAATCTCCCTCATGTAATCTTAGCTGATTTGTAATGTATTAAAGATAGTGTAAATCTCCCTCAGGTAATCTTAGCTGATTTGTAATGTATTAAAGCTAGTGTAAATCTCCCTTATGTAATCTTAGCTGATTTGTAATGTATTACACTAGTGTAAATCTCCCTCATGTAATCTTAGCTGATTTGTAATGTATTAAAGCTAGTGTAAATCTCCCTCATGTAATCTTAGCTGATTTGTAATGTATTAAAGCTAGTGTAAATCTCCCTCATGTAATCTTAGCTGATTTGTAATATATTAAAGCTAGTGTAAATCTCCCTTATGTAATCTTAGCTGATTTGTAATATATTAAAGCTAGTGTAAATCTCCCTTATGTAATCTTAGCTGATTTGTAATATATTAAAGCTAGTGTAAATCTCCCTTATGTAATCTTAGCTGATTTGTAATGTATTAAAGCTAGTGTAATTCTCCCTGAGGTAATCTTAGCTGATTTGTAATGTATTAAAGCTAGTGTAAATCTCCCTCATGTAATCTTAGCTGATTTGTAATATATTAAAGCTAGTGTAAATCTCCCTCATGTAATCTTAGCTGATTTGTAGTGTATTAAAGCTAGTGTAAATATCCCTCATGTAATCTTAGCTGATTTGTAATGTATTAAAGATAGTGTAAATCTCCCTCAGGTAATCTTATCTGATTTGTAATGTATTAAAGCTAGTGTAAATCTCCCTCATGTAATCTTAGCTGATTTGTGATGTATTAAAGCTAGTGTAAATCTCCCTCATGTAATCTTAGCTGATTTGTAATGTATTAAAGCTACTGTAAATCTCCCTCATGTAATCTTAGCTGATTTGTAATGTATTACACTAGTGTAAATCTCCCTTATGTAATCTTAACTGATTTGTAATGTATTAAAGCTAGTGTAAATCTCCCTGATGTAATCTTAGCTGATTTGTAATGTATTACACTAGTGTAAATCTCCCTTATGTAATCTTAGCTGATTTGTAATGTATTACACTAGTGTAAATCTCCTTCATGTAATCTTAGCTGATTTGTAATGTATTAAAGCTAGTGTAAATCTCCCTTATGTAATCTTAGCTGATTTGTAATGTATTAAAGCTAGTGTAAATCTCCCTCATGTAATCTTAGCTGATTTGTAATGTATTAAAGATAGTGTAAATCTCCCTCAGGTAATCTTAGCTGATTTGTAATGTATTAAAGCTAGTGTAAATCTCCCTTATGTAATCTTAGCTGATTTGTAATGTATTACACTAGTGTAAATCTCCCTCATGTAATCTTAGGTGATTTGTAATGTATTAAAGCTAGTGTAAATCTCCCTTATGTAATCTTAGCTGATTTGTAATGTATTAAAGCTAGTGTAAATCTCCCTGAGGTAATCTTAGCTGATTTGTAATGTATTAAAGCTAGTGTAAATCTCCCTGAGGTAATCTTAGCTGATTTGTAATGTATTAAAGCTAGTGTAAATCTCCCTCATGTAATCTTAGCTGATTTGTAATGTATTAAAGCTAGTGTAAATCTCCCTCATGTAATCTTAGCTGATTTGTAATGTATTAAAGATAGTGTAAATCTCCCTCATGTAATCTTAGCTGATTTGTAATGTATTAAAGCTAGTGTAAATCTCCCTGAGGTAATCTTAGCTGATTTGTAATGTATTAAAGCTAGTGTAAATCTCCCTGAGGTAATCTTAGCTGATTTGTAATGTATTAAAGCTAGTGTAAATCTCCCTCATGTAATCTTAGCTGATTTGTAGTGTATTAAAGCTAGTGTAAATCTCCCTGAGGTAATCTTAGCTGATTTGTAATGTATTAAAGCTAGTGTAAATCTCCCTAATGTAATCTTAGCTGATTTGTAATATATTAAAGCTAGTGTAAATCTCCCTCATGTAATCTTAGCTGATTTGTAGTGTATTAAAGCTAGTGTAAATATCCCTCATGTAATCTTAGCTGATTTGTAATGTATTAAAGATAGTGTAAATCTCCCTCAGGTAATCTTATCTGATTTGTAATGTATTAAAGCTAGTGTAAATCTCCCTCATGTAATCTTAGCTGATTTGTAATGTATTAAAGCTAGTGTAAATCTCCCTCATGTAATCTTAGCTGATTTGTAATGTATTAAAGCTAGTGTAAATCTCCCTCATGTAATCTTAGCTGATTTGTAATGTATTACACTAGTGTAAATCTCCCTCATGTAATCTTAGCTGATTTGTAATGTATTACACTAGTGTAAATCTCCCTCATGTAATCTTAACTGATTTGTAATGTATTAAAGCTAGTGTAAATCTCCCTCATGTAATCTTAGCTGATTTGTAATGTATTAAAGCTAGTGTAAATCTCCCTCATGTAATCTTAGCTGATTTGTAATGTATTAAAGCTAGTGTAAATCTCCCTCATGTAATCTTAGCTGATTTGTAATGTATTAAAGATAGTGTAAATCTCCCTCAGGTAATCTTAGCTGATTTGTAATGTATTAAAGCTAGTGTAAATCTCCCTTATGTAATCTTAGCTGATTTGTAATGTATTACACTAGTGTAAATCTCCCTCATGTAATCTTAGCTGATTTGTAATGTATTAAAGCTAGTGTAAATCTCCCTCATGTGATCTTAGCTGATTTGTAATGTATTAAAGCTAGTGTAAATCTCCCTCATGTAATCTTAGCTGATTTGTAATATATTAAAGCTAGTGTAAATCTCCCTTATGTAATCTTAGCTGATTTGTAATATATTAAAGCTAGTGTAAATCTCCCTTATGTAATCTTAGCTGATTTGTAATGTATTACACTAGTGTAAATCTCCCTTATGTAATCTTAGCTGATTTGTAATGTATTACACTAGTGTAAATCTCCCTCATGTAATCTTAGCTGAATTGTAATGTATTACACTAGTGTAAATCTCCCTCATGTAATCTTAGCTGATTTGTAATGTATTAAAGCTAGTGTAAATCTCCCTCATGTAATCTTAGCTGATTTGTAATGTATTAAAGCTAGTGTAAATCTCCCTCATGTAATCTTAGCTGATTTGTAATGTATTAAAGATAGTGTAAATCTCCCTCAGGTAATCTTAGCTGATTTGTAATGTATTAAAGCTAGTGTAAATCTCCCTTATGTAATCTTAGCTGATTTGTAATGTATTACACTAGTGTAAATCTCCCTCATGTAATCTTAGCTGATTTGTAATGTATTAAAGCTAGTGTAAATCTCCCTCATGTAATCTTAGCTGATTTGTAATGTATTAAAGCTAGTGTAAATCTCCCTCATGTAATCTTAGCTGATTTGTAATATATTAAAGCTAGTGTAAATCTCCCTTATGTAATCTTAGCTGATTTGTAATATATTAAAGCTAGTGTAAATCTCCCTTATGTAATCTTAGCTGATTTGTAATATATTAAAGCTAGTGAAAATCTCCCTCAGGTAATCTTAGCTGATTTGTAATGTATTAAAGCTAGTGTAATTCTCCCTGAGGTAATCTTAGCTGATTTGTAATGTATTAAAGCTAGTGTAAATCTCCCTCATGTAATCTTAGCTGATTTGTAATATATTAAAGCTAGTGTAAATCTCCCTCATGTAATCTTAGCTGATTTGTAGTGTATTAAAGCTAGTGTAAATATCCCTCATGTAATCTTAGCTGATTTGTAATGTATTAAAGATAGTGTAAATCTCCCTCAGGTAATCTTATCTGATTTGTAATGTATTAAAGCTAGTGTAAATCTCCCTCATGTAATCTTAGCTGATTTGTGATGTATTAAAGCTAGTGTAAATCTCCCTCATGTAATCTTAGCTGATTTGTAATGTATTAAAGCTAGTGTAAATCTCCCTCATGTAATCTTAGCTGATTTGTAATGTATTACACTAGTGTAAATCTCCCTTATGTAATCTTAACTGATTTGTAATGTATTAAAGCTAGTGTAAATCTCCCTGATGTAATCTTAACTGATTGGTAATGTATTAAATCTAGTGTAAATCTCCCTCATGTAATCTTAACTGATTTGTAATGTATTAAAGCTAGTGTAAATCTCCCTCATGTAATCTTAGCTGATTTGTAATGTATTAAAGTTAGTGTAAATCTCCCTCATGTAATCTTAGCTGATTTGTAATGTATTACACTAGTGTAAATCTCCCTTATGTAATCTTAGCTGATTTGTAATGTATTACACTAGTGTAAATCTCCTTCATGTAATCTTAGCTGATTTGTAATGTATTAAAGCTAGTGTAAATCTCCCTTATGTAATCTTAGCTGATTTGTAATGTATTAAAGCTAGTGTAAATCTCCCTCATGTAATCTTAGCTGATTTGTAATGTATTAAAGATAGTGTAAATCTCCCTCAGGTAATCTTAGCTGATTTGTAATGTATTAAAGCTAGTGTAAATCTCCCTTATGTAATCTTAGCTGATTTGTAATGTATTACACTAGTGTAAATCTCCCTCATGTAATCTTAGGTGATTTGTAATGTATTAAAGCTAGTGTAAATCTCCCTTATGTAATCTTAGCTGATTTGTAATGTATTAAAGCTAGTGTAAATCTCCCTGAGGTAATCTTAGCTGATTTGTAATGTATTAAAGCTAGTGTAAATCTCCCTGAGGTAATCTTAGCTGATTTGTAATGTATTAAAGCTAGTGTAAATCTCCCTCATGTAATCTTAGCTGATTTGTAATGTATTAAAGCTAGTGTAAATCTCCCTCATGTAATCTTAGCTGATTTGTAATGTATTAAAGATAGTGTAAATCTCCCTCATGTAATCTTAGCTGATTTGTAATGTATTAAAGCTAGTGTAAATCTCCCTGAGGTAATCTTAGCTGATTTGTAATGTATTAAAGCTAGTGTAAATCTCCCTGAGGTAATCTTAGCTGATTTGTAATGTATTAAAGCTAGTGTAAATCTCCCTCATGTAATCTTAGCTGATTTGTAGTGTATTAAAGCTAGTGTAAATCTCCCTGAGGTAATCTTAGCTGATTTGTAATGTATTAAAGCTAGTGTAAATCTCCCTAATGTAATCTTAGCTGATTTGTAATATATTAAAGCTAGTGTAAATCTCCCTCATGTAATCTTAGCTGATTTGTAGTGTATTAAAGCTAGTGTAAATATCCCTCATGTAATCTTAGCTGATTTGTAATGTATTAAAGATAGTGTAAATCTCCCTCAGGTAATCTTATCTGATTTGTAATGTATTAAAGCTAGTGTAAATCTCCCTCATGTAATCTTAGCTAATTTGTAATGTATTAAAGCTAGTGTAAATCTCCCTCATGTAATCTTAGCTGATTTGTAATGTATTAAAGCTAGTGTAAATCTCCCTCATGTAATCTTAGCTGATTTGTAATGTATTACACTAGTGTAAATCTCCCTCATGTAATCTTAGCTGATTTGTAATGTATTACACTAGTGTAAATCTCCCTCATGTAATCTTAACTGATTTGTAATGTATTAAAGCTAGTGTAAATCTCCCTCATGTAATCTTAGCTGATTTGTAATGTATTAAAGCTAGTGTAAATCTCCCTCATGTAATCTTAGCTGATTTGTAATGTATTAAAGCTAGTGTAAATCTCCCTCATGTAATCTTAGCTGATTTGTAATGTATTAAAGCTAGTGTAAATCTCCCTCATGTAATCTTAGCTGATTTGTAATGTATTAAAGCTAGTGTAAATCTCCCTCATGTAATCTTAGCTGATTTGTAATATATTAAAGCTAGTGTAAATCTCCCTTATGTAATCTTAGCTGATTTGTAATATATTAAAGCTAGTGTAAATCTCCCTTATGTAATCTTAGCTGATTTGTAATATATTAAAGCTAGTGTAAATCTCCCTCAGGTAATCTTAGCTGATTTGTAATGTATTAAAGCTAGTGTAATTCTCCCTGAGGTAATCTTAGCTGATTTGTAATGTATTAAAGCTAGTGTAAATCTCCCTCATGTAATCTTAGCTGATTTGTAATATATTAAAGCTAGTGTAAATCTCCCTCATGTAATCTTAGCTGATTTGTAGTGTATTAAAGCTAGTGTAAATATCCCTCATGTAATCTTAGCTGATTTGTAATGTATTAAAGATAGTGTAAATCTCCCTCAGGTAATCTTATCTGATTTGTAATGTATTAAAGCTAGTGTAAATCTCCCTCATGTAATCTTAGCTGATTTGTAATGTATTAAAGCTAGTGTAAATCTCCCTCATGTAATCTTAGCTGATTTGTAATGTATTAAAGCTAGTGTAAATCTCCCTCATGTAATCTTAGCTGATTTGTAATGTATTACACTAGTGTAAATCTCCCTTATGTAATCTTAACTGATTTGTAATGTATTAAAGCTAGTGTAAATCTCCCTGATGTAATCTTAACTGATTTGTAATGTATTAAATCTAGTGTAAATCTCCCTCATGTAATCTTAACTGATTTGTAATGTATTAAAGCTAGTGTAAATCTCCCTCATGTAATCTTAGCTGATTTGTAATGTATTAAAGTTAGTGTAAATCTCCCTCATGTAATCTTAGCTGATTTGTAATGTATTACACTAGTGTAAATCTCCCTCATGTAATCTTAGCTGATTTGTAATGTATTACACTAGTGTAAATCTCCTTCATGTAATCTTAGCTGATTTGTAATGTATTAAAGCTAGTGTAAATCTCCCTTATGTAATCTTAGCTGATTTGTAATGTATTAAAGCTAGTGTAAATCTCCCTCATGTAATCTTAGCTGATTTGTAATGTATTAAAGATAGTGTAAATCTCCCTCAGGTAATCTAAGCTGATTTGTAATGTATTAAAGCTAGTGTAAATCTCCCTTATGTAATCTTAGCTGATTTGTAATGTATTACACTAGTGTAAATCTCCCTCATGTAATCTTAGGTGATTTGTAATGTATTAAAGCTAGTGTAAATCTCCCTTATGTAATCTTAGCTGATTTGTAATGTATTAAAGCTAGTGTAAATCTCCCTGAGGTAATCTTAGCTGATTTGTAATGTATTAAAGCTAGTGTAAATCTCCCTGAGGTAATCTTAGCTGATTTGTAATGTATTAAAGCTAGTGTAAATCTCCCTCATGTAATCTTAGCTGATTTGTAATGTATTAAAGATAGTGTAAATCTCCCTCATGTAATCTTAGCTGATTTGTAATGTATTAAAGCTAGTGTAAATCTCCCTGAGGTAATCTTAGCTGATTTGTAATGTATTAAAGCTAGTGTAAATCTCCCTGAGGTAATCTTAGCTGATTTGTAATGTATTAAAGCTAGTGTAAATCTCCCTCATGTAATCTTAGCTGATTTGTAGTGTATTAAAGCTAGTGTAAATCTCCCTGAGGTAATCTTAGCTGATTTGTAATGTATTAAAGCTAGTGTAAATCTCCCTAATGTAATCTTAGCTGATTTGTATTATATTAAAGCTAGTGTAAATCTCCCTCATGTAATCTTAGCTGATTTGTAGTGTATTAAAGCTAGTGTAAATATCCCTCATGTAATCTTAGCTGATTTGTAATGTATTAAAGATAGTGTAAATCTCCCTCAGGTAATCTTATCTGATTTGTAATGTATTAAAGCTAGTGTAAATCTCCCTCATGTAATCTTAGCTGATTTGTAATGTATTAAAGCTAGTGTAAATCTCCCTCATGTAATCTTAGCTGATTTGTAATGTATTAAAGCTAGTGTAAATCTCCCTCATGTAATCTTAGCTGATTTGTAATGTATTACACTAGTGTAAATCTCCCTCATGTAATCTTAGCTGATTTGTAATGTATTACACTAGTGTAAATCTCCCTCATGTAATCTTAACTGATTTGTAATGTATTAAAGCTAGTGTAAATCTCCCTCATGTAATCTTAGCTGATTTGTAATGTATTAAAGTTAGTGTAAATCTCCCTCATGTAATCTTAGCTGATTTGTAATGTATTACACTAGTGTAAATCTCCCTTATGTAATCTTAGCTGATTTGTAATGTATTACACTAGTGTAAATCTCCCTCATGTAATCTTAGCTGATTTGTAATGTATTACACTAGTGTAAATCTCCCTCATGTAATCTTAGCTGATTTGTAATGTATTAAAGCTAGTGTAAATCTCCCTTATGTAATCTTAGCTGATTTGTAATGTATTAAAGCTAGTGTAAATCTCCCTCATGTAATCTTAGCTGATTTGTAATGTATTAAAGATAGTGTAAATCTCCCTCAGGTAATCTTAGCTGATTTGTAATGTATTAAAGCTAGTGTAAATCTCCCTTATGTAATCTTAGCTGATTTGTAATGTATTACACTAGTGTAAATCTCCCTCATGTAATCTTAGCTGATTTGTAATGTATTAAAGCTAGTGTAAATCTCCCTTATGTAATCTTAGCTGATTTGTAATGTATTAAAGCTAGTGTAAATCTCCCTCATGTAATCTTAGCTGATTTGTAATGTATTAAAGCTAGTGTAAATCTCCCTCATGTAATCTTAGCTGATTTGTAATGTATTAAAGCTAGTGTAAATCTCCCTCATGAAATCTTAGCTGATTTGTAATGTATTAAAGCTAGTGTAAATCTCCCTCATGTAATCTTAACTGATTTGTAATGTATTAAAGCTAGTGTAAATCTCCCTTATGTAATCTTAGCTGATTTGTAATGTATTACACTAGTGTAAATCTCCCTCATGTAATCTTAGCTGATTTGTAATGTATTAAAGCTAGTGTAAATCTCCCTCATGTAATCTTAGCTGATTTGTAATGTATTAAAGCTAGTGTAAATCTCCCTCATGTAATCTTAGCTGATTTGTAGTGTATTAAAGCTAGTGTAAATCTCCCTGAGGTAATCTTAGCTGATTTGTAATGTATTAAAGCTAGTGTAAATCTCCCTGAGGTAATCTTAGCTGATTTGTAATGTATTAAAGCTAGTGTAAATCTCCCTCATGTAATCTTAGCTGATTTGTAATGTATTAAAGCTAGTGTAAATCTCCCTCATGTAATCTTAGCTGATTTGTAATGTATTAAAGATAGTGTAAATCTCCCTCATGTAATCTTAACTGATTTGTAATGTATTAAAGCTAGTGTAAATCTCCCTGAGGTAATCTTAGCTGATTTGTAATGTATTAAAGCTAGTGTAAATCTCCCTGAGGTAATCTTAGCTGATTTGTAATGTATTAAAGCTAGTGTAAATCTCCCTCATGTAATCTTAGCTGATTTGTAGTGTATTAAAGCTAGTGTAAATCTCCCTGAGGTAATCTTAGCTGATTTGTAATGTATTAAAGCTAGTGTAAATCTCCCTGAGGTAATCTTAGCTGATTTGTAATGTATTAAAGCTAGTGTAAATCTCCCTCATGTAATCTTAGCTGATTTGTAATGTATTAAAGCTAGTGTAAATCTCCCTCATGTAATCTTAGCTGATTTGTAATGTATTAAAGATAGTGTAAATCTCCCTCATGTAATCTTAACTGATTTGTAATGTATTACACTAGTGTAAATCTCCCTCATGTAATCTTAGCTGATTTGTAATGTATTAAAGATAGTGTAAATCTCCCTCATGTAATCTTAGCTGATTTGTAATGTATTAAAGCTAGTGTAAATCTCCCTCATGTAATCTTAGCTGATTTGTAGTGTATTAAAGCTAGTGTAAATCTCCCTGAGGTAATCTTAGCTGATTTGTAATGTATTAAAGCTAGTGTAAATCTCCCTAATGTAATCTTAGCTGATTTGTAATATATTAAAGCTAGTGTAAATCTCCCTCATGTAATCTTAGCTGATTTGTAGTGTATTAAAGCTAGTGTAAATATCCCTCATGTAATCTTAGCTGATTTGTAATGTATTAAAGATAGTGTAAATCTCCCTCAGGTAATCTTATCTGATTTGTAATGTATTAAAGCTAGTGTAAATCTCCTTCATGTAATCTTAGCTGATTTGTAATGTATTAAAGCTAGTGTAAATCTCCCTCATGTAATCTTAGCTGATTTGTAATGTATTAAAGCTAGTGTAAATCTCCCTCATGTAATCTTAGCTGATTTGTAATGTATTACACTAGTGTAAATCTCCCTCATGTAATCTTAGCTGATTTGTAATGTATTACACTAGTGTAAATCTCCCTCATGTAATCTTAACTGATTTGTAATGTATTAAAGCTAGTGTAAATCTCCCTCATGTAATCTTAGCTGATTTGTAATGTATTAAAGTTAGTGTAAATCTCCCTCATGTAATCTTAGCTGATTTGTAATGTATTACACTAGTGTAAATCTCCCTTATGTAATCTTAGCTGATTTGTAATGTATTACACTAGTGTAAATCTCCCTCATGTAATCTTAGCTGATTTGTAATGTATTACACTAGTGTAAATCTCCCTCATGTAATCTTAGCTGATTTGTAATGTATTAAAGCTAGTGTAAATCTCCCTTATGTAATCTTAGCTGATTTGTAATGTATTAAAGCTAGTGTAAATCTCCCTCATGTAATCTTAGCTGATTTGTAATGTATTAAAGATAGTGTAAATCTCCCTCAGGTAATCTTAGCTGATTTGTAATGTATTAAAGCTAGTGTAAATCTCCCTTATGTAATCTTAGCTGATTTGTAATGTATTACACTAGTGTAAATCTCCCTCATGTAATCTTAGCTGATTTGTAATGTATTAAAGCTAGTGTAAATCTCCCTCATGAAATCTTAGCTGATTTGTAATGTATTAAAGCTAGTGTAAATCTCCCTCATGTAATCTTAACTGATTTGTAATGTATTAAAGCTAGTGTAAATCTCCCTTATGTAATCTTAGCTGATTTGTAATGTATTACACTAGTGTAAATCTCCCTCATGTAATCTTAGCTGATTTGTAATGTATTAAAGCTAGTGTAAATCTCCCTCATGTAATCTTAGCTGATTTGTAGTGTATTAAAGCTAGTGTAAATCTCCCTGAGGTAATCTTAGCTGATTTGTAATGTATTAAAGCTAGTGTAAATCTCCCTGAGGTAATCTTAGCTGATTTGTAATGTATTAAAGCTAGTGTAAATCTCCCTCATGTAATCTTAGCTGATTTGTAATGTATTAAAGCTAGTGTAAATCTCCCTCATGTAATCTTAGCTGATTTGTAATGTATTAAAGATAGTGTAAATCTCCCTCATGTAATCTTAGCTGATTTGTAATGTATTAAAGCTAGTGTAAATCTCCCTGAGGTAATCTTAGCTGATTTGTAATGTATTAAAGCTAGTGTAAATCTCCCTGAGGTAATCTTAGCTGATTTGTAATGTATTAAAGCTAGTGTAAATCTCCCTCATGTAATCTTAGCTGATTTGTAGTGTATTAAAGCTAGTGTAAATCTCCCTGAGGTAATCTTAGCTGATTTGTAATGTATTAAAGCTAGTGTAAATCTCCCTGAGGTAATCTTAGCTGATTAGTAATGTATTAAAGATAGTGTAAATCTCCCTCATGTAATCTTAGCTGATTTGTAATGTATTAAAGCTAGTGTAAATCTCCCTCATGTAATCTTAGCTGATTTGTAATGTATTAAAGCTAGTGTAAATCTCCCTGAGGTAATCTTAGCTGATTTGTAATGTATTAAAGCTAGTGTAAATCTCCCTGAGGTAATCTTAGCTGATTTGTAATGTATTAAAGCTAGTGTAAATCTCCCTCATGTAATCTTAGCTGATTTGTAATGTATTAAAGCTAGTGTAAATCTCCCTCATGTAATCTTAGCTGATTTGTAATGTATTAAAGATAGTGTAAATCTCCCTCATGTAATCTTAACTGATTTGTAATGTATTACACTAGTGTAAATCTCCCTCATGTAATCTTAGCTGATTTGTAATGTATTAAAGATAGTGTAAATCTCCCTCATGTAATCTTAGCTGATTTGTAATGTATTAAAGCTAGTGTAAATCTCCCTCATGTAATCTTAGCTGATTTGTAATGTATTAAAGCTAGTGTAAATCTCCCTCATGTAATCTTAGCTGATTTGTAATGTATTAAAGCTAGTGTAAATCTCCCTCATGTAATCTTAGCTGATTTGTAATGTATTAAAGATAGTGTAAATCTCCCTCATGTAATCTTAACTGATTTGTAATGTATTAAAGCTAGCGTAAATCTCCCTTATGTAATCTTGGCTGATTTGTAATGTATTACACTAGTGTAAATCTCCCTTATGTAATCTTAGCTGATTTGTAATGTATTAAAGCTAGTGTAAATCTCCCTCATGTAATCTTAGCTGATTTGTAATGTATTAAAGCTAGTGTAAATCTCCCTCATGTAATCATAGCTGATTTGTAGTGTATTAAAGCTAGTGTAAATCTCCCTTATGTAATCTTAGCTGATTTGTAATGTATTACACCAGTGTAAATCTCCCTTATGTAATCTTAGCTGATTTGTAATGTATTAAAGCTAGTGTAAATCTCCCTTATGTAATCTTAGCTGATTTGTAATGTATTACACCAGTGTAAATCTCCCTTATGTAATCTTAGCTGATTTGTAATGTATTAAAGATAGTGTAAATCTCCCTCATGTAATCTTAGCTGATTTGTAATGTATTAAAGCTAGTGTAAATCTCCCTTATGTAATCTTAGCTGATTTGTAATGTATTACACCAGTGTAAATCTCCCTTATGTAATCTTAGCTGATTTGTAATGTATTAAAGCTAGTGTAAATCTCCCTCATGTAATCTTAGCTGATTTGTAATGTATTAAATATAGTGTAAATCTCCCTCATGTAATCTTAGCTGATTTGTAATGTATTAAAGCTAGTGTAAATCTCCCTCATGTAATCTTAGCTGATTTGTAATGTATTAAAGCTAGTGTAAATCTCCCTTATGTAATCTTAGCTGATTTGTAATGTATTAAAGCTAGTGTAAAACTCCCTTATGTAATCTTAACTGATTTGTAATGTATTAAAGCTAGTGTAAATCTCCCTCATGTAATCTTAGCTGATTTGTAATGTATTAAAGCTAGTGTAAATCTCCCTCATGTAATCTTATCTGATTTGTAATGTATTAAAGATAGTGTAAATCTCCCTCATGTAATCTTAACTGATTTGTAATGTATTAAAGCTAGTGTAAATCTCCCTTATGTAATCTTAGCTGATTTGTAATGTATTAAAGCTAGTGTAAATCTCCCTCATGTAATCTTAGCTGATTTGTAATGTATTAAAGCTAGTGAAAATCTCCCTCATGTAATCTTAGCTGATTTGTAATGTATTAAAGCTAGTGTAAATCTCCCTTATGTAATCTTAGCTGATTTGTAATGTATTACACTAGTGTAAATCTCCCTTATGTAATCTTAGCTGATTTGTAATGTATTAAAGCTAGTGTAAATCTCCCTCATGTAATCTTAGCTGATTTGTAGTGTATTAAAGCTAGTGTAAATCTCCCTCATGTAATCTTAACTGATTTGTAATGTATTAAAGCTAGTGTAAATCTCCCTCATGTAATCTTAACTGATTTGTAATGTATTAAAGCTAGTGTAAATCTCCCTGAGGTAATCTTAACTGATTTGTAATGTATTAAAGCTAGTGTAAATCTCCCTCAAGTAATCTTAACTGATTTGTAATGTATTAAAGCTAGTGTAAATCTCCCTTATGTAATCTTAACTGATTTGTAATGTATTAAAGCTAGTGTAAATCTCCCTGAGGTAATCTTAGCTGATTTGTAATGTATTAAAGCTAGTGTAAATCTCCCTCATGTAATCTTAGCTGATTTGTAATGTATTAAAGCTAGTGTAAATCTCCCTCATGTAATCTTAGCTGATTTGTAATGTATTAAAGATAGTGTAAATCTCCCTCATGTAATCTTAACTGATTTGTAATGTATTACACTAGTGTAAATCTCCCTCATGTAATCTTAGCTGATTTGTAATGTATTAAAGATAGTGTAAATCTCCCTCATGTAATCTTAGCTGATTTGTAATGTATTAAAGCTAGTGTAAATCTCCCTCATGTAATCTTAGCTGATTTGTAGTGTATTAAAGCTAGTGTAAATCTCCCTGAGGTAATCTTAGCTGATTTGTAATGTATTAAAGCTAGTGTAAATCTCCTTAATGTAATCTTAGCTGATTTGTAATGTATTAAAGATAGTGTAAATCTCCCTCAGGTAATCTTATCTGATTTGTAATGTATTAAAGCTAGTGTAAATCTCCCTCATGTAATCTTAGCTGATTTGTAATGTATTAAAGCTAGTGTAAATCTCCCTCATGTAATCTTAGCTGATTTGTAATGTATTAAAGCTAGTGTAAATCTCCCTCATGTAATCTTAGCTGATTTGTAATGTATTACACTAGTGTAAATCTCCCTCATGTAATCTTAGCTGATTTGTAATGTATTACACTAGTGTAAATCTCCCTCATGTAATCTTAACTGATTTGTAATGTATTAAAGCTAGTGTAAATCTCCCTCATGTAATCTTAGCTGATTTGTAATGTATTAAAGTTAGTGTAAATCTCCCTCATGTAATCTTAGCTGATTTGTAATGTATTACACTAGTGTAAATCTCCCTTATGTAATCTTAGCTGATTTGTAATGTATTACACTAGTGTAAATCTCCCTCATGTAATCTTAGCTGATTTGTAATGTATTACACTAGTGTAAATCTCCCTCATGTAATCTTAGCTGATTTGTAATGTATTAAAGCTAGTGTAAATCTCCCTTATGTAATCTTAGCTGATTTGTAATGTATTAAAGCTAGTGTAAATCTCCCTCATGTAATCTTAGCTGATTTGTAATGTATTAAAGATAGTGTAAATCTCCCTCAGGTAATCTTAGCTGATTTGTAATGTATTAAAGCTAGTGTAAATCTCCCTTATGTAATCTTAGCTGATTTGTAATGTATTACACTAGTGTAAATCTCCCTCATGTAATCTTAGCTGATTTGTAATGTATTAAAGCTAGTGTAAATCTCCCTCATGAAATCTTAGCTGATTTGTAATGTATTAAAGCTAGTGTAAATCTCCCTCATGTAATCTTAACTGATTTGTAATGTATTAAAGCTAGTGTAAATCTCCCTTATGTAATCTTAGCTGATTTGTAATGTATTACACTAGTGTAAATCTCCCTCATGTAATCTTATCTGATTTGTAATGTATTAAAGCTAGTGTAAATCTCCCTCATGTAATCTTAGCTGATTTGTAATGTATTAAAGCTAGTGTAAATCTCCCTCGTGTAATCTTAGCTGATTTGTAATGTATTAAAGCTAGTGTAAATCTCCCTCATGTAATCTTAGCTGATTTGTAGTGTATTAAAGCTAGTGTAAATCTCCCTGAGGTAATCTTAGCTGATTTGTAATGTATTAAAGCTAGTGTAAATCTCCCTGAGGTAATCTTAGCTGATTTGTAATGTATTAAAGCTAGTGTAAATCTCCCTCATGTAATCTTAGCTGATTTGTAATGTATTAAAGCTAGTGTAAATCTCCCTCATGTAATCTTAGCTGATTTGTAATGTATTAAAGATAGTGTAAATCTCCCTCATGTAATCTTAGCTGATTTGTAATGTATTAAAGCTAGTGTAAATCTCCCTGAGGTAATCTTAGCTGATTTGTAATGTATTAAAGCTAGTGTAAATCTCCCTGAGGTAATCTTAGCTGATTTGTAATGTATTAAAGCTAGTGTAAATCTCCCTCATGTAATCTTAGCTGATTTGTAGTGTATTAAAGCTAGTGTAAATCTCCCTGAGGTAATCTTAGCTGATTTGTAATGTATTAAAGCTAGTGGAAATCTCCCTGAGGTAATCTTAGCTGATTAGTAATGTATTAAAGATAGTGTAAATCTCCCTCATGTAATCTTAGCTGATTTGTAATGTATTAAAGCTAGTGTAAATCTCCCTCATGTAATCTTAGCTGATTTGTAATGTATTAAAGCTAGTGTAAATCTCCCTGAGGTAATCTTAGCTGATTTGTAATGTATTAAAGCTAGTGTAAATCTCCCTGAGGTAATCTTAGCTGATTTGTAATGTATTAAAGCTAGTGTAAATCTCCCTCATGTAATCTTAGCTGATTTGTAATGTATTAAAGCTAGTGTAAATCTCCCTCATGTAATCTTAGCTGATTTGTAATGTATTAAAGATAGTGTAAATCTCCCTCATGTAATCTTAACTGATTTGTAATGTATTACACTAGTGTAAATCTCCCTCATGTAATCTTAGCTGATTTGTAATGTATTAAAGATAGTGTAAATCTCCCTCATGTAATCTTAGCTGATTTGTAATGTATTAAAGCTAGTGTAAATCTCCCTCATGTAATCTTAGCTGATTTGTAATGTATTAAAGCTAGTGTAAATCTCCCTCATGTAATCTTAGCTGATTTGTAATGTATTAAAGCTAGTGTAAATCTCCCTCATGTAATCTTAGCTGATTTGTAATGTATTAAAGATAGTGTAAATCTCCCTCATGTAATCTTAACTGATTTGTAATGTATTAAAGCTAGTGTAAATCTCCCTTATGTAATCTTGGCTGATTTGTAATGTATTACACTAGTGTAAATCTCCCTTATGTAATCTTAGCTGATTTGTAATGTATTAAAGCTAGTGTAAATCTCCCTCATGTAATCTTAGCTGATTTGTAATGTATTAAAGCTAGTGTAAATCTCCCTCATGTAATCATAGCTGATTTGTAGTGTATTAAAGCTAGTGTAAATCTCCCTTATGTAATCTTAGCTGATTTGTAATGTATTACACCAGTGTAAATCTCCCTTATGTAATCTTAGCTGATTTGTAATGTATTAAAGCTAGTGTAAATCTCCCTTATGTAATCTTAGCTGATTTGTAATGTATTACACCAGTGTAAATCTCCCTTATGTAATCTTAGCTGATTTGTAATGTATTAAAGATAGTGTAAATCTCCCTCATGTAATCTTAGCTGATTTGTAATGTATTAAAGCTAGTGTAAATCTCCCTTATGTAATCTTAGCTGATTTGTAATGTATTACACCAGTGTAAATCTCCCTTATGTAATCTTAGCTGATTTGTAATGTATTAAAGCTAGTGTAAATCTCCCTCATGTAATCTTAGCTGATTTGTAATGTATTAAATATAGTGTAAATCTCCCTCATGTAATCTTAGCTGATTTGTAATGTATTAAAGCTAGTGTAAATCTCCCTCATGTAATCTTAGCTGATTTGTAATGTATTAAAGCTAGTGTAAATCTCCCTTATGTAATCTTAGCTGATTTGTAATGTATTAAAGCTAGTGTAAAACTCCCTTATGTAATCTTAACTGATTTGTAATGTATTAAAGCTAGTGTAAATCTCCCTCATGTAATCTTAGCTGATTTGTAATGTATTAAAGCTAGTGTAAATCTCCCTCATGTAATCTTATCTGATTTGTAATGTATTAAAGATAGTGTAAATCTCCCTCATGTAATCTTAACTGATTTGTAATGTATTAAAGCTAGTGTAAATCTCCCTTATGTAATCTTAGCTGATTTGTAATGTATTAAAGCTAGTGTAAATCTCCCTCATGTAATCTTAGCTGATTTGTAATGTATTAAAGCTAGTGAAAATCTCCCTCATGTAATCTTAGCTGATTTGTAATGTATTAAAGCTAGTGTAAATCTCCCTTATGTAATCTTAGCTGATTTGTAATGTATTACACTAGTGTAAATCTCCCTTATGTAATCTTAGCTGATTTGTAATGTATTAAAGCTAGTGTAAATCTCCCTCATGTAATCTTAGCTGATTTGTAGTGTATTAAAGCTAGTGTAAATCTCCCTCATGTAATCTTAACTGATTTGTAATGTATTAAAGCTAGTGTAAATCTCCCTCATGTAATCTTAGCTGATTTGTAATGTATTAAAGCTAGTGTAAATCTCCCTGAGGTAATCTTAACTGATTTGTAATGTATTAAAGCTAGTGTAAATCTCCCTCAAGTAATCTTAACTGATTTGTAATGTATTAAAGCTAGTGTAAATCTCCCTTATGTAATCTTAACTGATTTGTAATGTATTAAAGCTAGTGTAAATCTCCCTGAGGTAATCTTAGCTGATTTGTAATGTATTAAAGCTAGTGTAAATCTCCCTCATGTAATCTTAGCTGATTTGTAATGTATTAAAGCTAGTGTAAATCTCCCTCATGTAATCTTAGCTGATTTGTAATGTATTAAAGATAGTGTAAATCTCCCTCATGTAATCTTAACTGATTTGTAATGTATTACACTAGTGTAAATCTCCCTCATGTAATCTTAGCTGATTTGTAATGTATTAAAGATAGTGTAAATCTCCCTCATGTAATCTTAGCTGATTTGTAATGTATTAAAGCTAGTGTAAATCTCCCTCATGTAATCTTAGCTGATTTGTAGTGTATTAAAGCTAGTGTAAATCTCCCTGAGGTAATCTTAGCTGATTTGTAATGTATTAAAGCTAGTGTAAATCTCCTTAATGTAATCTTAGCTGATTTGTAATGTATTAAAGATAGTGTAAATCTCCCTCAGGTAATCTTATCTGATTTGTAATGTATTAAAGCTAGTGTAAATCTCCCTCATGTAATCTTAGCTGATTTGTAATGTATTAAAGCTAGTGTAAATCTCCCTCATGTAATCTTAGCTGATTTGTAATGTATTAAAGCTAGTGTAAATCTCCCTCATGTAATCTTAGCTGATTTGTAATGTATTACACTAGTGTAAATCTCCCTCATGTAATCTTAGCTGATTTGTAATGTATTACACTAGTGTAAATCTCCCTCATGTAATCTTAACTGATTTGTAATGTATTAAAGCTAGTGTAAATCTCCCTCATGTAATCTTAGCTGATTTGTAATGTATTAAAGTTAGTGTAAATCTCCCTCATGTAATCTTAGCTGATTTGTAATGTATTACACTAGTGTAAATCTCCCTAATGTAATCTTAGCTGATTTGTAATGTATTACACTAGTGTAAATCTCCCTCATGTAATCTTAGCTGATTTGTAATGTATTACACTAGTGTAAATCTCCCTCATGTAATCTTAGCTGATTTGTAATGTATTAAAGCTAGTGTAAATCTCCCTTATGTAATCTTAGCTGATTTGTAATGTATTAAAGCTAGTGTAAATCTCCCTCATGTAATCTTAGCTGATTTGTAATGTATTAAAGATAGTGTAAATCTCCCTCAGGTAATCTTAGCTGATTTGTAATGTATTAAAGCTAGTGTAAATCTCCCTTATGTAATCTTAGCTGATTTGTAATGTATTACACTAGTGTAAATCTCCCTCATGTAATCTTAGCTGATTTGTAATGTATTAAAGCTAGTGTAAATCTCCCTGAGGTAATCTTAGCTGATTTGTAATGTATTAAAGCTAGTGTAAATCTCCCTCATGTAATCTTAGCTGATTTGTAGTGTATTAAAGCTAGTGTAAATCTCCCTGAGGTAATCTTAGCTGATTTGTAATGTATTAAAGCTAGTGTAAATCTCCCTGAGGTAATCTTAGCTGATTAGTAATGTATTAAAGATAGTGTAAATCTCCCTCATGTAATCTTAGCTGATTTGTAATGTATTAAAGCTAGTGTAAATCTCCCTCATGTAATCTTAGCTGATTTGTAGTGTAATAAAGCTAGTGTAAATCTCCCTGAGGTAATCTTAGCTGATTTGTAATGTATTAAAGCTAGTGTAAATCTCCCTGAGGTAATCTTAGCTGATTTGTAATGTATTAAAGCTAGTGTAAATCTCCCTCATGTAATCTTAGCTGATTTGTAATGTATTAAAGCTAGTGTAAATCTCCCTCATGTAATCTTAGCTGATTTGTAATGTATTAAAGATAGTGTAAATCTCCCTCATGTAATCTTAACTGATTTGTAATGTATTACACTAGTGTAAATCTCCCTCATGTAATCTTAGCTGATTTGTAATGTATTAAAGATAGTGTAAATCTCCCTCATGTAATCTTAGCTGATTTGTAATGTATTAAAGCTAGTGTAAATCTCCCTCATGTAATCTTAGCTGATTTGTAATGTATTAAAGCTAGTGTAAATCTCCCTCATGTAATCTTAGCTGATTTGTAATGTATTAAAGCTAGTGTAAATCTCCCTCATGTAATCTTAGCTGATTTGTAATGTATTAAAGATAGTGTAAATCTCCCTCATGTAATCTTAACTGATTTGTAATGTATTAAAGCTAGTGTAAATCTCCCTTATGTAATCTTGGCTGATTTGTAATGTATTACACTAGTGTAAATCTCCCTTATGTAATCTTAGCTGATTTGTAATGTATTAAAGCTAGTGTAAATCTCCCTCATGTAATCTTAGCTGATTTGTAATGTATTAAAGCTAGTGTAAATCTCCCTCATGTAATCATAGCTGATTTGTAGTGTATTAAAGCTAGTGTAAATCTCCCTTATGTAATCTTAGCTGATTTGTAATGTATTACACCAGTGTAAATCTCCCTTATGTAATCTTAGCTGATTTGTAATGTATTAAAGCTAGTGTAAATCTCCCTTATGTAATCTTAGCTGATTTGTAATGTATTACACCAGTGTAAATCTCCCTTATGTAATCTTAGCTGATTTGTAATGTATTAAAGATAGTGTAAATCTCCCTCATGTAATCTTAGCTGATTTGTAATGTATTAAAGCTAGTGTAAATCTCCCTTATGTAATCTTAGCTGATTTGTAATGTATTACACCAGTGTAAATCTCCCTTATGTAATCTTAGCTGATTTGTAATGTATTAAAGCTAGTGTAAATCTCCCTCATGTAATCTTAGCTGATTTGTAATGTATTAAAGCTAGTGTAAATCTCCCTCATGTAATCTTAGCTGATTTGTAATGTATTAAAGCTAGTGTAAATCTCCCTCATGTAATCTTAGCTGATTTGTAATGTATTAAAGCTAGTGTAAATCTCCCTTATGTAATCTTAGCTGATTTGTAATGTATTAAAGCTAGTGTAAAACTCCCTTATGTAATCTTAACTGATTTGTAATGTATTAAAGCTAGTGTAAATCTCCCTCATGTAATCTTAGCTGATTTGTAATGTATTAAAGCTAGTGTAAATCTCCCTCATGTAATCTTATCTGATTTGTAATGTATTAAAGATAGTGTAAATCTCCCTCATGTAATCTTAACTGATTTGTAATGTATTAAAGCTAGTGTAAATCTCCCTTATGTAATCTTAGCTGATTTGTAATGTATTAAAGCTAGTGTAAATCTCCCTCATGTAATCTTAGCTGATTTGTAATGTATTAAAGCTAGTGAAAATCTCCCTCATGTAATCTTAGCTGATTTGTAATGTATTAAAGCTAGTGTAAATCTCCCTTATGTAATCTTAGCTGATTTGTAATGTATTACACTAGTGTAAATCTCCCTTATGTAATCTTAGCTGATTTGTAATGTATTAAAGCTAGTGTAAATCTCCCTCATGTAATCTTAGCTGATTTGTAGTGTATTAAAGCTAGTGTAAATCTCCCTCATGTAATCTTAACTGATTTGTAATGTATTAAAGCTAGTGTAAATCTCCCTCATGTAATCTTAACTGATTTGTAATGTATTAAAGCTAGTGTAAATCTCCCTGAGGTAATCTTAACTGATTTGTAATGTATTAAAGCTAGTGTAAATCTCCCTCAAGTAATCTTAACTGATTTGTAATGTATTAAAGCTAGTGTAAATCTCCCTTATGTAATCTTAACTGATTTGTAATGTATTAAAGCTAGTGTAAATCTCCCTCATGTAATCTTATCTGATTTGTAGTGTATTAAAGCTAGTGTAAATCTCTCTGAGGTAATCTTAGCTGATTTGTAATGTATTAAAGCTAGTGTAAATCTCCCTCATGTAATCTTAACTGATTTGTAATGTATTAAAGCTAGTGTAAATCTCCCTCATGTAATCTTAGCTGATTTGTAATGTATTAAAGCTAGTGTAAATCTCTCTGAGGTAATCTTAGCTGATTTGTAATGTATTGAAGCTAGTGTAAATCTCCCTCATGTAATCTTAGCTGATTTGTAATGTATTAAAGCTAGTGTAAATCTCCCTGATGTAATCTTAGCTGATTTGTAATGTATTAAAGCTAGTGTAAATCTCCCTCATGTAATCTTAGCTGATTTGTAGTGTATTAAAGCTAGTGTAAATCTCCCTCATGTAATCTTAACTGATTTGTAATGTATTAAAGCTAGTGTAAATCTCCCTGATGTAATCTTAACTGATTTGTAATGTATTA
The DNA here is from genome assembly GCA_963383655.1 of Bathymodiolus septemdierum. Classification (NCBI taxonomy): domain Eukaryota; kingdom Metazoa; phylum Mollusca; class Bivalvia; order Mytilida; family Modiolidae; genus Bathymodiolus; species Bathymodiolus septemdierum. Next base: position 1,152,705 of record OY726529.1, on the reverse strand, counting down.
AAGCTAGTGTAAATCTCCCTTATGTAATCTTAACTGATTTGTAATGTATTAAAGCTAGTGTAAATCTCCCTCATGTAATCTTAACTGATTTGTAATGTATTAAAGCTAGTGTAAATCTCCCTGATGTAATCTTAACTGATTTGTAATGTATTAAAGCTAGTGTAAATCTCCCTGAGGTAATCTTAACTGATTTGTAATGTATTAAAGCTAGTGTAAATCTCCCTCATGTAATCTTAACTGATTTGTAATGTATTAAAGCTAGTGTAAATCTCCCTGAGGTAATCTTAACTGATTTGTAATGTATTAAAGCTAGTGTAAATCTCCCTCATGTAATCTTAGCTGATTTGTAATGTATTAAAGCTAGTGTAAATCTCCCTCATGTAATCTTAGCTGATTTGTAGTGTATTAAAGCTAGTGTAAATCTCCCTGAGGTAATCTTAGCTGATTTGTAATGTATTAAAGCTAGTGTAAATCTCCCTGATGTAATCTTAGCTGATTTGTAATGTATTAAAGCTAGTGTAAATCTCCCTCATGTAATCTTAACTGATTTGTAATGTATTAAAGCTAGTGTAAATCTCCCTTATGTAATCTTAACTGATTTGTAATGTATTAAAGCTAGTGTAAATCTCCCTCATGTAATCTTAACTGATTTGTAATGTATTAAAGCTAGTGTAAATCTCCCTTATGTAATCTTAACTGATTTGTAATGTATTACACTAGTGTAAATCTCCCTTATGTAATCTTAACTGATTTGTAGTGTATTAAAGCTAGTGTAAATCTCCCTTATGTAATCTTAACTGATTTGTAATGTATTAAAGCTAGTGTAAATCTCCCTCATGTAATCTTAACTGATTTGTAATGTATTAAAGCTAGTGTAAATCTCCCTTATGTAATCTTAACTGATTTGTAATGTATTAAAGCTAGTGTAAATCTCCCTCATGTAATCTTTACTGATTTGTAATGTATTAAAGCTAGTGTAAATCTCCCTCATGTAATCTTAACTGATTTGTAATGTATTAAAGCTAGTGTAAATCTCCCTGAGGTAATCTTAACTGATTAGTAATGTATTAAAGCTAGTGTAAATCTCCCTCATGTAATCTAAGCTGATTTGTAATGTATTAAAGCTAGTGTAAATCTCCCTCATGTAATCTTAGCTGATTTGTAATGTATTAAAGCTAGTGTAAATCTCCCTTATGTAATCTTAGCTGATTTGTAATGTATTAAAGCTAGTGTAAATCTCCCTCATGTAATCTTAGCTGATTTGTAATGTATTAAAGCTAGTGTAAATCTCCCTCATGTAATCTTAGCTGATTTGTAATGTATTAAAGCTAGTGTAAATCTCCCTTATGTAATCTTAGCTGATTTGTAATGTATTAAAGCTAGTGTAAATCTCCCTCATGTAATCTTAGCTGATTTGTAATGTATTAAAGCTAGTGTAAATCTCCCTCAGGTAATCTTAGCTGATTTGTAATGTATTAATGATAGTGTAAATCTCCCTCATGTAATCTTAGCTGATTTGTAATGTATTAAAGCTAGTGTAAATCTCCCTTATGTAATCTTAGCTGATTTGTAATGTATTACACTAGTGTAAAACTCCCTTATGTAATCTTAGCTGATTTGTAATGTATTAAAGCTAGTGTAAATCTCCCTCATGTAATCATAGCTGATTTGTAATGTATTAAAGCTAGTGTAAATCTCCCTTATGTAATCTTAGCTGATTTGTAATGTATTACACTAGTGTAAAACTCCCTTATGTAATCTTAGCTGATTTGTAATGTATTAAAGCTAGTGTAAATCTCCCTCATGTAATCTTAGCTGATTTGTAATGTATTACACTAGTGTAAATCTCCCTCATGTAATCTTAGCTGATTTGTAATGTATTAAAGATAGTGTAAATCTCCCTGATGTAATCTTAACTGATTTGTAATGTATTAAAGCTAGTGTAAATCTCCCTCATGTAATCTTAGCTGATTTGTAATGTATTACACTAGTGTAAATCTCCCTTATGTAATCTTAGCTGATTTGTAATGTATTAAAGCTAGTGTAAATCTCCCTGAGGTAATCTTAGCTGATTTGTAATGTATTAAAGCTAGTGTAAATCTCCCTGATGTAATCTTAGCTGATTTGTAATGTATTAAAGCTAGTGTAAATCTCCCTTATGTAATCTTAGCTGATTTGTAATGTATTACACTAGTGTAAATCTCCCTTATGTAATCTTAGCTGATTTGTAATGTATTAAAGCTAGTGTAAATCTCCCTCATGTAATCTTAGCTGATTTGTAATGTATTAAAGCTAGTGTAAATCTCCCTCATGTAATCTTAGCTGATTTGTAGTGTATTAAAGCTAGTGTAAATCTCCCTGAGGTAATCTTAGCTGATTTGTAATGTATTAAAGATAGTGTAAATCTCCCTCATGTAATCTTAACTGATTTGTAATGTATTAAAGCTAGTGTAAATCTCCCTTATGTAATCTTAGCTGATTTGTAATGTATTACACTAGTATAAATCTCCCTTATGTAATCTTAGCTGATTTGTAATGTATTAAAGCTAGTGTAAATCTCCCTCATGTAATCTTAGCTGATTTGTAATGTATTAAAGCTAATGTAAATCTCCCTCATGTAATCTTAGCTGATTTGTAATGTATTAAAGCTAGTGTAAATCTCCCTCATGTAATCTTAGCTGATTTGTAATGTATTAAAGCTAGTGTAAATCTCCCTCATGTAATCTTAGCTGATTTGTAATGTATTAAAGCTAGTGTAAATCTCCCTCATGTAATCTTAGCTGATTTGTAATGTATTAAAGCTAGTGTAAATCTCCCTCATGTAATCTTAGCTGATTTGTAGTGTATTAAAGCTAGTGTAAATCTCCCTGAGGTAATCTTAGCTGATTTGTAATGTATTAAAGCTAGTGTAAATCTCCCTCATGTAATCTTAACTGATTTGTAATGTATTAAAGCTAGTGTAAATCTCCCTTATGTAATCTTAGCTGATTTGTAATGTATTACACTAGTGTAAATCTCCCTTATGTAATCTTAGCTGATTTGTAATGTATTAAAGCTAGTGTAAATCTCCCTCATGTAATCTTAGCTGATTTGCAATGTATTAAAGCTAGTGTAAATCTCCCTCATGTAATCTTAGCTGATTTGTAGTGTATTAAAGCTAGTGTAAATCTCCCTGATGTAATCTTAACTGATTTGTAATGTATTAAAGCTAGTGTAAATCTCCCTGAGGTAATCTTAACTGATTTGTAATGTATTAAAGCTAGTGTAAATCTCCCTCATGTAATCTTAACTGATTTGTAATGTATTAAAGCTAGTGTAAATCTCCCTGAGGTAATCTTAACTGATTTGTAATGTATTAAAGCTAGTGTAAATCTCCCTCATGTAATCTTAGCTGATTTGTAATGTATTAAAGCTAGTGTAAATCTCCCTCATGTAATCTTAGCTGATTTGTAGTGTATTAAAGCTAGTGTAAATCTCCCTGAGGTAATCTTAGCTGATTTGTAATGTATTAAAGCTAGTGTAAATCTCCCTGATGTAATCTTAGCTGATTTGTAATGTATTAAAGCTAGTGTAAATCTCCCTCATGTAATCTTAACTGATTTGTAATGTATTAAAGCTAGTGTAAATCTCCCTTATGTAATCTTAACTGATTTGTAATGTATTAAAGCTAGTGTAAATCTCCCTCATGTAATCTTAACTGATTTGTAATGTATTAAAGCTAGTGTAAATCTCCCTTATGTAATCTTAACTGATTTGTAATGTATTACACTAGTGTAAATCTCCCTTATGTAATCTTAACTGATTTGTAGTGTATTAAAGCTAGTGTAAATCTCCCTTATGTAATCTTAACTGATTTGTAATGTATTAAAGCTAGTGTAAATCTCCCTCATGTAATCTTAACTGATTTGTAATGTATTAAAGCTAGTGTAAATCTCCCTCATGTAATCTTAACTGATTTGTAATGTATTAAAGCTAGTGTAAATCTCCCTCATGTAATCTTTACTGATTTGTAATGTATTAAAGCTAGTGTAAATCTCCCTCATGTAATCTTAACTGATTTGTAATGTATTAAAGCTAGTGTAAATCTCCCTGAGGTAATCTTAGCTGATTAGTAATGTATTAAAGCTAGTGTAAATCTCCCTCATGTAATCTAAGCTGATTTGTAATGTATTAAAGGGCTAGTGTAAATCTCCCTCATGTAATCTTAGCTGATTTGTAATGTATTAAAGCTAGTGTAAATCTCCCTTATGTAATCTTAGCTGATTTGTAATGTATTAAAGCTAGTGTAAATCTCCCTCATGTAATCTTAGCTGATTTGTAATGTATTAAAGCTAGTGTAAATCTCCCTCATGTAATCTTAGCTGATTTGTAATGTATTAAAGCTAGTGTAAATCTCCCTCATGTAATCTTAGCTGATTTGTAATGTATTAAAGCTAGTGTAAATCTCCCTTATGTAATCTTAGCTGATTTGTAATGTATTAAAGCTAGTGTAAATCTCCCTCATGTAATCTTAGCTGATTTGTAATGTATTAAAGCTAGTGTAAATCTCCCTCAGGTAATCTTAGCTGATTTGTAATGTATTAATGATAGTGTAAATCTCCCTCATGTAATCTTAGCTGATTTGTAATGTATTAAAGCTAGTGTAAATCTCCCTTATGTAATCTTAGCTGATTTGTAATGTATTACACTAGTGTAAAACTCCCTTATGTAATCTTAGCTGATTTGTAATGTATTAAAGCTAGTGTAAATCTCCCTCATGTAATCATAGCTGATTTGTAATGTATTAAAGCTAGTGTAAATCTCCCTTATGTAATCTTAGCTGATTTGTAATGTATTACACTAGTGTAAAACTCCCTTATGTAATCTTAGCTGATTTGTAATGTATTAAAGCTAGTGTAAATCTCCCTCATGTAATCTTAGCTGATTTGTAATGTATTACACTAGTGTAAATCTCCCTCATGTAATCTTACCTGATTTGTAATGTATTAAAGATAGTGTAAATCTCCCTGATGTAATCTTAACTGATTTGTAATGTATTAAAGCTAGTGTAAATCTCCCTTATGTAATCTTAGCTGATTTGTAATGTATTACACTAGTGTAAATCTCCCTTATGTAATCTTAGCTGATTTGTAATGTATTAAAGCTAGTGTAAATCTCCCTGAGGTAATCTTAGCTGATTTGTAATGTATTAAAGCTAGTGTAAATCTCCCTGATGTAATCTTAGCTGATTTGTAATGTATTAAAGCTAGTGTAAATCTCCCTTATGTAATCTTAGCTGATTTGTAATGTATTACACTAGTGTAAATCTCCCTTATGTAATCTTAGCTGATTTGTAATGTATTAAAGCTAGTGTAAATCTCCCTCATGTAATCTTAGCTGATTTGTAATGTATTAAAGCTAGTGTAAATCTCCCTCATGTAATCTTAGCTGATTTGTAGTGTATTAAAGCTAGTGTAAATCTCCCTGAGGTAATCTTAGCTGATTTGTAATGTATTAAAGATAGTGTAAATCTCCCTCATGTAATTTTAACTGATTTGTAATGTATTAAAGCTAGTGTAAATCTCCCTTATGTAATCTTAGCTGATTTGTAATGTATTACACTAGTATAAATCTCCCTTATGTAATCTTAGCTGATTTGTAATGTATTAAAGCTAGTGTAAATCTCCCTCATGTAATCTTAGCTGATTTGTAATGTATTAAAGCTAATGTAAATCTCCCTCATGTAATCTTAGCTGATTTGTAATGTATTAAAGCTAGTGTAAATCTCCCTCATGTAATCTTAGCTGATTTGTAATGTATTAAAGCTAGTGTAAATCTCCCTCATGTAATCTTAGCTGATTTGTAATGTATTAAAGCTAGTGTAAATCTCCCTCATGTAATCTTAGCTGATTTGTAATGTATTAAAGCTAGTGTAAATCTCCCTCATGTAATCTTAGCTGATTTGTAATGTATTAAAGCTAGTGTAAATCTCCCTCATGTAATCTTAGCTGATTTGTAGTGTATTAAAGCTAGTGTAAATCTCCCTTAGGTAATCTTAGCTGATTTGTAATGTATTAAAGCTAGTGTAAATCTCCCTCATGTAATCTTAACTGATTTGTAATGTATTAAAGCTAGTGTAAATCTCCCTTATGTAATCTTAGCTGATTTGTAATGTATTACACTAGTGTAAATCTCCCTTATGTAATCTTAGCTGATTTGTAATGTATTAAAGCTAGTGTAAATCTCCCTCATGTAATCTTAGCTGATTTGCAATGTATTAAAGCTAGTGTAAATCTCCCTCATGTAATCTTAGCTGATTTGTAGTGTATTAAAGCTAGTGTAAATCTCCCTGAGGTAATCTTAGCTGATTTGTAATGTATTAAAGATAGTGTAAATCTCCCTCATGTAATCTTAGCTGATTTGTAATGTATTAAAGCTAGTGTAAATCTCCCTTATGTAATCTTAGCTGATTTGTAATGTATTACACTAGTGTAAATCTCCCTTATGTAATCTTAGCTGATTTGTAATGTATTAAAGCTAGTGTAAATCTCCCTCATGTAATCTTAGCTGATTTGTAGTGTATTAAAGCTAGTGTAAATCTCCCTTATGTAATCTTAGCTGATTTGTAATGTATTAAAGCTAGTGTAAATCTCCCTCATGTAATCTTAGCTGATTTGTAATGTATTAAAGCTAGTGTAAATCTCCCTCAGGTAATCTTAGCTGATTTGTATTCATAAGTGAACTTATGTACTTGGTGAAAGTTATTCCAGAAAACATTTATAGGTGTACTTGTGTACTTGGTGAAAGTTATTCCAAAAAACATGTATAGGTGTACTTGTGTACATGGTGAAAGTTATTCCAAAAAAACATTCATAGATGTACTTGTGTACTTGGTGAAAGTTATTCCAAAAAAGCATGCACAGGTGTACTTGTGTACATGGTGAAAGTTATTCCATAAAACATTTATAGGTGTACTTGTGTACTTGGTGAAAGTTATTCCAAAAAAGTGTCGTGTGTGCTAAATCGTGTGCACTTTGAGCCGTAATGAAAATTGGAGGTTTGGCCTTTAAAATCTGATTCAACCCACCATTTCTTTAGAAATGCCTGTACCAAGTCAGGGTCATTACGGTTTTCACAGTTTTCCGTTGTTGACTGATTTTGTCTGTTTATATTATTATGAGTTTTGACTTTCCCTTAGTAAGATTGTTCTGAGTTCGGTAATTTTGTTATTACCCTTATTGAATATATACCTTTGCATTTATATATAAATATCTATTAAGCATTGCAATCTTTTTTTGATATTAAAACAATAGTATTTCCATAAACCTTAGATTACCGCAAGCAGAGCCGTATTGTAAATAATTATACCGAACATATTTGAACGTCAAATTATTAAAAAAAATTAATTGAATGTAAACCTTGAACTTTTTACATTTGAAAGATGTACAGATAATCTGAGATACAAATAATAACATTGTAAACATATTGTTTGTTTATTGATATGTTTTATAATTTAAACAATTCTAAAATCAAATATCAATATCGTAGAGAGAAGAAAAATCACGCAATAAAATTAAAATAATTTATGTAAATTAACAAGGACCAATAAGCTGTCAAATCATCTGAATATTTTTTTTCAATTTTCGTTTTTTGTACTTAGGTTTACTGGTTCTGATTATCCCGGTGGTATCATCAACTTTTCATAATAATCCTTATTTATTGCATTTATTAACTATATTTCTTTAATTTTCGTCACACTGCATGAACTGGTATTGTTTATATTGGAATAACAATATAATCGCCTTAACAGTTTTTTTATTGTATATTTTACGGTTATTTTATATTGAGGACAACAGTGCAGTATAACTGTTTCTATTAATAGCTTAAATAAACCATTACAGTCGCCATCATCACCTGTTTAAAACTGTTACTTAATATCTGTGTCGTAACTGACCAGGCATATGTGACGTTTGTCGTAACTGACCAGGCATATGTGACGTTTGTCGTAACTGACCAGGCATATGTGTGTCGTAACTCACCAGGCATATCTGTGTCGTAACTGACCAGGCATATGTGTGTTGTAACTGACCAGGCATATGTGACGTTTGTCGTAACTCACCAGGCATATCTGTGTCGTCACTGACCAGGCATATCTGTGTCGTAACTGACCAGGCATATGTGACGTTTGTCGTAACTGACCAGGCATATGTGTGTCGTAACTGACCAGGCATATCTGTATCGTAACTGACCAGGCATATGTGACGTTTGTCGTAACTGACCAGGCATATGTGACGTTTGTCGTAACTGACCAGGCATATGTGTGTCGTAACTCACCAGGCATATCTGTGTCGTAACTGACCAGGCATATGTGTGTTGTAACTGACCAGGCATATGTGACGTTTGTCGTAACTCACCAGGCATATCTGTGTCGTAACTGACCAGGCATATGTGACGTTTGTCGTAACTGACCAGGCATATGTGTGTCGTAACTGACCAGGCATATCTGTGTCGTAACTGACCAGGCATATGTGTGTCGTAACTGACCAGGCATATCTGTGTCGTAACTGACCAGGCATATGTGACGTTTGTCGTAACTGACCAGGCATATGTGTGTCGTAACTGACCAGGCATATCTGTGTCGTAACTGACCAGGCATATGTGTGTCGTAACTGACCAGGCATATGTGACGTTTGTCGTAACTGACCAAGCATATGTGACGTTTGTCGTAATCACAATCAAATCCTTTACTCATTTAAGGAGCGGAAACTGCCTACCCTCCCGGAGCACTTTACTTTCCTCCCGGGTTTTGTTGCTCGATCTTTAGTTGTATGTGTAGTGTCTTGTAGAGCATTGTTTGTCTATTTGTATGTATTTCTATTGGTCATTGTTTGTCTATTTGTATGTATTTCTATTGGTCATTGTTTGTCTGTTTGTATGTATTTCTATTGGTCATTGTGTGTCTGTTTGTATGTATTTCTATTGGTCATTGTTTGTCTGTTTGTATGTATTTCTATTGGTCATTGTTTGTCTGTTTGTATGTATTTCTATTGGTCATTGTGTGTCTGTTTGTATGTATTTCTATTGGTCATTGTTTGTCTATTTGTATGTATTTCTATTGGTCATTGTTTGTCTATTTGTATGTATTTCTATTGGTCATTGTTTGTCTGTTTGTATGTATTTCTATTGGTCATTGTGTGTCTGTTTGTATGTATTTCTATTGGTCATTGTTTGTCTGTTTGTATGTATTTCTATTGGTCATTGTTTGTCTGTTTGTATGTATTTCTATTGGTCATTGTGTGTCTGTTTGTATGTATTTCTATTGGTCATTGTGTGTCTGTTTGTATGTATTTCTATTGGTCATTGTTTGTCTGTTTGTATCTATTTCTATTGGTCATTGTTTGTCTGCTTGTATGTATTTCTATTGGTCATTGTTTGTCTGTTTGTATGTATTTCTATTGGTCATTGTGTGTCTGTTTGTATGTATTTCTATTGGTCATTGTTTGTCTGTTTGTATGTATTTCTATTGGTCATTGTTTGTCTGTTTGTATGTATTTCTATTGGTCATTGTTTGTCTGTTTGTATGTATTTCTATTGGTCATTGTTTGTCTGTTTGTATGTATTTCTATTGGTCATTGTTTGTCTGTTTGTATGTATTTCTATTGGTCATTGTGTGTCTGTTTGTATGTATTTCTATTGGTCATTGTTTGTCTGTTTGTCTGTATTTCTATTGGTCATTGTTTGTCTGTTTGTATGTATTTCTATTGGTCATTGTTTGTCTGTTTGTATGTATTTCTATTGGTCATTGTTTGTTGTCTGTTTGTATGTATTTCTATTGGTCATTGTTTGTCTGTTTGTATGTATTTCTATTGGTCATTGTTTGTCTGTTTGTATGTATTTCTATTGGTCATTGTTTGTCTGTTTGTATGTATTTCTATTGGTCATTGTGTGTCTGTTTGTATGTATTTCTATTGGTCATTGTTTGTCTGTTTGTCTGTATTTCTATTGGTCATTGTTTGTCTGTTTGTATGTATTTCTATTGGTCATTGTTTGTCTGTTTGTATGTATTTCTATTGGTCATTGTTTGTTGTCTGTTTGTATGTATTTCTATTGGTCATTGTTTGTCTGTTTGTATGTATTTCTATTGGTCATTGTTTGTCTGTTTGTATGTATTTCTATTGGTCATTGTTTGTCTGTTTGTATGTATTTCTATTGGTCATTGTTTGTCTGTTTGTATGTATTTCTATTGGTCATTGTTTGTCTGTTTGTATGTATTTCTATTGGTCATTGTTTGTCTGTTTGTATGTATTTCTATTGGTCATTGTTTGTCTGTTTTTATGTATTTCTATTGGTCATTGTGTGTCTGTTTGTATGTATTTCTATTGGTCATTGTTTGTCTGTTTGTATGTATTTCTATTGGTCATTGTTTGTCTGTTTGTATGTATTTCTATTGGTCATTGTTTGTCTGTTTGTATGTATTTCTATTGGTCATTGTTTGTCTGTTTGTATGTATTTCTATTGGTCATTGTGTGTATGTTTGTATGTATTTCTATTGGTCATTGTGTGTCTGTTTGTCTGTATTTCTATTGGTCATTGTTTGTCTGTTTGTCTGTATTTCTATTGGTCATTGTGTGTCTGTTTGTATGTATTTCTATTGGTCATTGTGTGTCTGTTTGTATGTATTTCTATTGGTCATTGTTTGTCTGTTTGTATGTATTTCTATTGGTCATTGTGTGTCTGTTTGTATGTATTTCTATTGGTCATTGTGTGTCTGTTTGTATGTATTTCTATTGGTCATTGTTTGTCTGTTTGTATGTATTTCTATTGGTCATTGTTTGTCTGTTTGTATGTATTTCTATTGGTCATTGTTTGTCTGTTTGTATGTATTTCTATTGATCATTGTTTGTCTGTTTGTATGTATTTCTATTGGTCATTGTTTGTTGTCTGTTTGTATGTATTTCTATTGGTCATTGTTTGTCTGTTTGTATGTATTTCTATTGGTCATTGTTTGTCTGTTTGTATGTATTTCTATTGGTCATTGTTTGTCTGTTTGTATGTATTTCTATTGGTCATTGTGTGTCTGTTTGTATGTATTTCTATTGGTCATTGTTTGTCTGTTTGTCTGTATTTCTATTGGTCATTGTTTGTCTGTTTGTATGTATTTCTATTGGTCATTGTTTGTCTGTTTGTATGTATTTCTATTGGTCATTGTTTGTTGTCTGTTTGTATGTATTTCTATTGGTCATTGTTTGTCTGTTTGTATGTATTTCTATTGGTCATTGTTTGTCTGTTTGTATGTATTTCTATTGGTCATTGTTTGTCTGTTTGTATGTATTTCTATTGGTCATTGTTTGTCTGTTTGTATGTATTTCTATTGGTCATTGTTTGTCTGTTTGTATGTATTTCTATTGGTCATTGTTTGTCTGTTTGTATGTATTTCTATTGGTCATTGTTTGTCTGTTTTTATGTATTTCTATTGGTCATTGTGTGTCTGTTTGTATGTATTTCTATTGGTCATTGTTTGTCTGTTTGTATGTATTTCTATTGGTCATTGTTTGTCTGTTTGTATGTATTTCTATTGGTCATTGTTTGTCTGTTTGTATGTATTTCTATTGGTCATTGTTTGTCTGTTTGTATGTATTTCTATTGGTCATTGTGTGTATGTTTGTATGTATTTCTATTGGTCATTGTGTGTCTGTTTGTCTGTATTTCTATTGGTCATTGTTTGTCTGTTTGTCTGTATTTCTATTGGTCATTGTGTGTCTGTTTGTATGTATTTCTATTGGTCATTGTGTGTCTGTTTGTATGTATTTCTATTGGTCATTGTTTGTCTGTTTGTATGTATTTCTATTGGTCATTGTGTGTCTGTTTGTATGTATTTCTATTGGTCATTGTGTGTCTGTTTGTATGTATTTCTATTGGTCATTGTTTGTCTGTTTGTATGTATTTCTATTGGTCATTGTTTGTCTGTTTGTATGTATTTCTATTGGTCATTGTTTGTCTGTTTGTATGTATTTCTATTGATCATTGTTTGTCTGTTTGTATGTATTTCTATTGGTCATTGTTTGTCTGTTTGTATGTATTTCTATTGGTCATTGTTTGTCTGTTTGTATGTATTTCTATTGGTCATTGTGTGTCTGTTTGTATGTATTTCTATTGGTCATTGTTTGTCTGTTTGTATGTATTTCTATTGGTCATTGTTTTTCTGTTTGTATGTATTTCTATTGGTCATTGTTTGTCTGTTTGTATGTATTTCTATTGGTCATTGTTTGTCTGTTTGTATGTATTTCTATTGGTCATTGTCTGTCTGTTTGTATGTATTTCTATTGGTCATTGTTTGTCTGTTTGTCTGTATTTCTATTGGTCATTGTTTGTCTGTTTGTCTGTATTTCTATTGGTCATTGTTTGTCTGTTTGTCTGTATTTCTATTGGTCATTGTTTGTCTGTTTGTCTGTATTTCTATTGGTCATTGTTTGTCTGTGTGTCTGTATTTCTATTGGTCATTGTTTGTCTGTTTGTATGTATTTCTATTGGTCATTGTTTGTCTGTTTGTCTGTATTTCTATTGGTCATTGTTTGTCTGTTTGTCTGTATTTCTATTGGTCATTGTTTGTCTGTTTGTATGTATTTCTATTGGTCATTGTTTGTTGTCTGTTTGTATGTATTTCTATTGGTCATTGTTTGTCTGTTTGTATGTATTTCTATTGGTCATTGTTTGTCTGTTTGTATGTATTTCTATTGGTCATTGTTTGTCTGTTTGTATGTATTTCTATTGGTCATTGTTTGTCTGTTTGTATGTATTTCTATTGGTCATAGTGTGTCTGTTTGTATGTATTTCTATTGGTCATTGTTTGTCTGTTTGTATGTATTTCTATTGGTCATTGTTTGTCTGTTTGTATGTATTTCTATTGGTCATTGCTTGTCTGTTTGTATGTATTTATATTGGTCATTGTTTGTCTGTTTGCATGTATTTCTATTGATCATTGTTTGTCTGTTTGTATGTATTTCTATTGGTCATTGTTTGTCTGTTTGTATGTATTTCTATTGGTCATTGTTTGTCTGTTTGTATGTATTTCTATTGGTCATTGTTTGTCTGTTTGTATGTATTTCTATTGGCCATTGTTTTTCTGTTTGTATGTATTTCTATTGGCCATTGTATTGTCTATCCTTTAATTTATGGCTTTTCATTGTCCATTTGGTATCTTCAAACCTTTCTTATCCATGGTTTCATAGAAGGAAGCATATTCTAGCAAATGATCAAATTATTATGGTAAATGTCTATGGTCTCCGAATCATGGCTGTTTAAACCTACACTGATCTATGGTCTCTTAGAAGGAAACATTGAAGAAGACCTGTTTCTACTAATATGTCTTGTTCCTATAAATATGTAGATAAACATGACGGGTGCCACTAGAGGAGCACAAAACCTGCTTACTCTTATGGAGTATCTGAGTTGTTATACATTTGTGTGCAGGGTTCGTGTTGCTCAACTTCTTCTATTTTCTATGTAGTGTTTGTAGATAATTGTTTGTCAATTGTCTTTATATTTTTTGGTCGTTGTAATGTCCTTCTTCTAAGTACGGTTTTAATTATCTTTTGTTGTTATCTAACTTATCTATTTGTGGTCTTATACGAGGCCACAGTGGAGTAGACTTGATTCTGTTAATATTGGTCTTGTACTTAAATCTTTTATATCATTTATTGCTGATCAACAGATATCTGGTAGAATGCCAGTTTGTTTATGATTTTGGTGGATTAGATATTTATTTTTATTGATTGGTAGGGAATAATGATATATTTGCAATATGTCGTGATCATAAATGTTTTTTTTTAATTATGAATTTTATTCTTCAAACCTCAATGTTTTCATCTTCTAGAATGTCAATAGGTGTACTTACATTGTTTAAATTCGCGTGATATTTTTAAATGAATTGTATTTTTTTTCTCAATACAATGAGAATTATAATATGGTATATCTTGAAGCAGAAACACTTTTTTATTCTGACCTTTGTTTGACCTTATAAAGATCGCCGTGGTGATTTCATGGTCAGAGCATGCTCGCCTCTAGTATGGTATGTCGTGGGTTCAAGTCACGGTCAAGTCATACTAGAGAATAGGACTGTATGTCTCGGAGTCAGGATGATGTGTCCACGCAGAACGACTTTTCTCACTTTTGAGACAGATCAGTTCCTATTTTTAGCGATGTGATATTTTCTTATAAAAATCACGTGCGTTTTACCGCCAAATGCATGCTGTACAGTTTATGTCAACTGCCCCCCGAATTCTCCATGCTTTTCATTTTTAAAATAAACAATTCACTGTATATAAGTTTTCAATCTTTTATAAACACACAAATCCTAATAATCAGCCATATTATTACATAATAACCTTCACGCAATACACAAAAATACGGAATTACTTTTTTGATTGACATGAAGGGGAAATAACTCACATTGTTTACATGATCGTCTGCTAAAAGTACATAGCTGTCAAACAATACACAACTACTGATACAAGTGAGAAATAAAATCAAACACTGGTAAAAAGTACAAAACAGGGAAATCTCCGACATCCGAGGGTAAGATTTCCCTGTCTTACACTTTTGCCGATGTTAGATTCTATATGTCTTACTATGGACTGTTTTCCTTTTTTCTTGTGCACATAGAATTGTCTGTCCTTTGATTTTCGTCATCTGGTTACCGCTTTAGATATCTTCAAGCTTTTCTTAGCTATTTCTAAAATTGATTCAAACAAATTTAACTTCAGGAATATTCGGTTTTGTTTAAATTGATATTCGTATTACCTAATTGCACTTAGATAGACTATTGTTGCATGTATTCACAGATCGCTATTAAAACTTTATCTCTTGATATTCCTGCTTAAACTGATATGTAATTGTGCCTGTTACACTATAGCTTACATCCTGAAAAAAACAGACAAATTTAATTAAAAGTAAGTCCACATCTTTGTTAAGACACGAAACGATGATAAAGTACCGTGGACAATCTATTATATTTGATGAATCAGTTCGCTATTTTACAAATTGTTTATCGATTTTTGTTTTCATTATTTTGTAGTGTATAAATTATTGGCTGCGTCCAATCAGAAATCGTTATCTGAAAAGTGACAGTTGAGATTGCAACTACATTTTCACTATGTTCACATCTAGTTAAGCCCCGCCACTTTTGATTGAAGCACCTTTACCAGATAAAGTCAGTAGTGATATAGTTGTGTGTTAGGGGAATCCATTTGACCCCTTTCTACCATTTTCTTATTAGATTTGTTGTGCTATTTTTTGTTTTTTATTTCATTATCTAATTGCAATGAATATTTTTCAGATAGAAAGTAGGGTCATACTACTGCAATATTTACAATTACAATATAGATGATGTTTCCATGAGTAAGGACCGATAGCACTTATTAATCATTATGAAGTTTCCACTATCAAGTACCAGATGAAATATATGGTGTTTCCACAAACAGGTACAATGACAATCATAACGCATACACGCTTACACAATTAAGTATCGACCATTTGAAACTTGCTAGGGGATACAAGCTTAGAACACCCGCATCGGCGTGTGACATCGTAAGCATCAAAACACAATATATATAATACAAATATAGATTCTGACTTGGGACAGGGACAAAATAAAGCGGTGTTAAACCAGCCAAGCAAAATACATAATAATAAAAGCAAATGTATAGCGTGTTTATATTGGTATATATCTTTATCGCATTTTAATTTTTTTTTGTTGGTCTTAAAAATTGCTTGATGTCGGGCGCCGACCATATCTATTGAATTTAATGTTTTATTATTAACACAACTCATTATTGTATTGTTAACACAACTCATTATTGTATTATTAACACAACTCATTATTGTATTGTTAACAAGAACAAACGTTAATCGGAAGAACAACTTTTTTTTCAAAATAAACAAATCTGTCATATCAACATTCATGGCATTATCCCGTTTAACCCCGCCACGTGTCTGTACCATTACATTACTAACGCCACATGTCCTGCTCTTTTCCTGTTGAATGATAAAATGACAAACAAGAGATACCATTCTATCGGAACGTTTCCAAAATCGTAGAAAGAGGTGAGAGGTAATTGTTCGTTTTGCTTGAATTGATGATATTGTGGGTTATTTAAGAAATAAATCATGGAAGCCAGAATGTGTTTTGAGTTTTAACATGGGTTGGCCAATATTAGTATTTTAAAATTTACTAATATCCGCCAACCCATGTTAAAACTCAAAACACATTCTGGCTTCCATGATTTATTTCGATTCTGATATGTCTAAGAGTACAAATACGGTAGTATACTTTGATTGGAAGACGGTAATTTATATTTACGTTTGCGGAAAATGTCGCACACAATTTATGCTGTCAATGGAAAATGAGTCACATTCACCGGCGTATGTGCGAATGAGATTATATCATCGATAAATCGCTCGTTTGTCTACAAAGCGAAAGAAGAACGTTATGTTAGGATACTGTTTAAGCTTTCCTTTCATTCCAACATTACATTATATGTTAAACCTAGATATCAGAGTCTAGTAACAGTTTTCTTTATTTGACATTATAACTGATGGTTGGATTATGGTGCTTATATCGTGGTGATCAGTTTTATTGATGGAGAAAACCGGAGTACCCGGAGAAAACCACAGACATATCACAACTGAGTACAAGATATTTAGTTGAATACTTTACTATAATAATATCTTTTATGCAACATTATGTTGTTATACTGTTTTTTTTTCTGTTGATCTCATTTGTTTGCTAAAGGTTATGTGACAATCAAATATTTAATTAAAATGAATTAACTTTTATCACATTGACGTTTTGCAAAAAGGTGTCCGTCGTCGGCATGATCGTATAGTAGTTAGATTTACAACTACCGGTGCAAGCAGTGCCTATCACCACTAAAGTTTCCAGTTCGAATTCCGCTCGATACAACATTATGTGATAAATTTGACAATGACCTGCGACAGGACGCTGGTTTACTCCCGGTGTTACATTTTCCTCCACCAATGAAACTTACCGCAACGATATAGCTGAAAATTTTTTGAAAGGGATGTTGAACAACATAAACCCTTCCCTCCTACTCGTATTGCAAAAGTTGTCAGTTATTTCATTCAGTCTGTTTGTCGATTTATACATCAATATCTTTAAATTATTTTTATTGCCCCAGAAAAATATTTGCACTTTACCGTGTCGTGTATTAAGATATTTGTTTGATACATTTGGTGTGTAAATTGCCCTTTTTTGATTATCATGTGATCTCACGCAAACGTTTGATTTTTTTTATGATTTCAGAAAAGGGATTATTTTCTGCTCTTATTTTCCTCTTTTTTATATTCATACGCTGCATTAAATTCAAGTCGAATCAATCACAATACATGTAAAATCTTCACCACGCCAGGCTGACTTTTTGATATGTACTAAACACGGAAAATTGTGCTAATCAATCCATTGATGTTTTGTAATTTATTATTTTTTTTAACTTGTTTGTGATGTTTTACAAGTTATTTTTTTCCCAGATAACAATAATATGGTAAAATGTTATTATTTTTTTAACGAAAGACGTCATATTTTGTAGATAATTTGTTCTCGTCATCTGATATTAATAACAATTTGTGTGAAATTAATGTTGTCATTTATTACAAATAATAGATTTCAAAAATTTTGATTTATTTTATAATAGTTATTTTTTTCTCTATAATGACGTGAAACACGTACGTTCATGTTAAAGATGTCGATGTGATCAAGCCTAAAAGAGACCATAAACAGGCTTAGATAGATATTTATTAACTTTGTAAATACTAAATTGATAATTTAGATCGATTCCATAAAACACAATAAGGAGAGCTAGTTGGTTCATATATTAGTTACTAAGTAGTGCAGATTAATAAATGTTGTCAAAAACATATTTATAAGAAAATGTGAAAAAAAAAGATCTGAATTCTTATTGGAAATTGACAAAATTGGAGCAGGAACTGATAACCCTTCCAGAGCACCCGAGTTCACTCCCGGTTTTTGTGGGTTCGTGTTGATGAATCTTTAGGTTTCTGTGTAGTGTTTGTCATTATTTGTCCTTTTTCTTTTGGTCTTGGTATTGTCTGTCTTTCCTTCTATCTACGGCTTCTAACTGCCCCTTTGGTATCTTCAAATCTTGCGTGTGACATCTTTGCCTTCCTACCTGATGGAGCACCAGGGCATAGATACCAGTCTCACCTGTGTACCCACATTAATATAGCAGAAATACTGATCATAGGACGTTAATTAACTAACAACCAATATCTTTGTTGATTTTATTAAGGGTTGTGGTGCTTAATACCACTTTCAACAATGTTTCAGCTATATAGTGGCGGTCAGTTTTATTGGTTTGGAGGCAAGTCGGAGTACCCGGAGAAAATCACCGACCTATCGCAAGTCATTGACAAACTCTATCACATAATATTGTATCGAGTACACCTCGCCATGAACTAGATTCGAATTAACAATGGTAGTGGTGATAGGCACTGTTTGCTTGGGTAGCATTAACTCAACTACCACGATCACGACAACAAAGGCCCCATATTTTGATATAAGCTATACGAGAGAAAACCAAATAATCCAGAGACACAGGCAACCTTGGACACAATACATAGTACGAAGACTAACAAAATAAACCCACAACACAGAAAACCAAATAATCCAGAGACACAGAACACCTTGGACACAAAACATAGTACGAAGACTAACAAAACAAACCCACAACACAGAAAACCAAATAATCCAGAGACACAGGCAACCTTGGACACAAAACATAGTACGAAGACTAACAAAACAAACCGACAACACAGAAAACCAAATAATCCAGAGACACAGACCACCTTGGACACAATACGTAGTACGAAGACTAACAAAACAAACCCACAACATAGAAAACTAAATAATCCAGAGACACAGACAACCTTGGACACAAAGCGTAGCATGAAGACTAACAAAACAAACCCACAACACAGAAAACCAAAAAATCCAGAAAAACAAACAACCTTGGACACAATACGTAGTACGAATACTAACAAAACAAACTCACAACATAGAAAACTAAATAATCCAGAAACACAAACAACCTTGGACACAAAACATAGTACGAAGACTAACAAAACAAACCCACAACACAGAAAGCTAAATAATCCAGAGATACAGACCACCTTGGACACAATACGTAGTACGAAGACTAACAAAATAAACCCACAACACAGAAAACCAAATAATACAGAGACACAGACCACTTTGGACACAATACGTAGTACGAAGACTAACAAAACGACCCCAAAACACAGAAAACCAAATAATCCAGAGACACAGACCACCTTGGACACAACACGTAGTACGAAGACTAACAAAACAAACCGACAACACAGAAAACCAAATAATCCAGAGACACAGACCACCTTGGACACAATACGTAGTACGAAGACTAACAAAACAAACCCACAACACAGAAAACCAAATTTTCCAGAAACACAGATCACCTTGGACACAAAACGTAGTAGGAAGACTAACAAAACAAACCCACAACACAGAAAACCAAATAATCCAGAGACACAGACCACTTTGGACACAATACGTAGTACGAAGACTAACAAAACGAACACAAAACACAGAAAACCAAATAATCCAGAGACACAGACAACCTTGGACACAATACGTAGTACGAAGACTAACAAAACAAACCCACAACACAGAAAACCAAATAATCCAGAGACACAGACCACCTTGGACACAATACGTAGTACGAAGACTAACAAAACAAACCCACAACATAGAAAACTAAATAATCCAGAAACACAGACAACCTTGGACACAAAACGTAGTACGAAGACTAACATAACAAACCCACAACACAGAAAGCTAAATAATCCAGAGATACAGACAACCTTGGCCACAAAGTGTAGTATGAAGACTAACAAAACAAACCCACAACATAGAAAACTAAATAATCCAGAAACACAGACAACCTTGGACACAAACCGTAGTATGAAGACTAACAAAACAAACCCACAAAACAGAAAACCAAAAAATCCAGAAAAACAAACAACCTTGGACACAAAGCGTAGTACGAAGATTAACAAAACAAACTCACAACACAGAAAACTAAATAATCCAGAAACGCAAACAACCTTGGACACAAAACATAGTACGAAGATTAACAAAACAAACCCACAACACAGAAAACCAAATAATCCAGAGACACATACCACCTTGGACACAATACGTAGTACGAAGACTAACAAAACAAACCCACAACATAGAAAACTAAATAATCCAGAAACACAAACAACCTTGGACACAAAACGTAGTACGAAGACTAACAAAACAAACTCACAACATAGAAAACTAAATAATCCAGAAACACAGACCACCTTGGACACAAAACGTAGTACGAAGACTAACAAAACAAACCTACAACACAGAAAACCAAATAATCCAGAGACACAGACCACTTTGAACACAATACGTAGTACGAAGACTAACAAAACGACCCCAAGACACAGAAAACCAAATAATCCAGAGACACAGACAACCTTGGACACAATACGTAGGACGAAGACTAACAAAACAAACCCACAACACAGAAAACCAAATAATCCAGAGACACAGACCACCTTGGACACAATACGTAGTACGAAGACTAACAAAACAAACTCACAACATAGAAAACTAAATAATCCAGAAACACAGATCACCTTGGACACAAAACGTAGTACGAAGACTAACAAAGCAAACCTACAACACAGAAAACCAAATAATCCAGAGACACAGACCACTTTGAACACAATACGTAGTACGAAGACTAACAAAACGACCCCAAAACACAGAAAACCAAATAATCCAGAGACACAGACAACCTTGGACACAATACGTAGTACGAAGACTAACAAAACAAACCCACAACACAGAAAACCAAATAATCCAGAGACACAGACCACCTTGGACACAATACGTAGAACGAAGACTAACAAAACAAACCCACAACATAGAAAACTAAATAATCCAGAAACACAAACAACCTTGAACACAAAACGTAGTACGAAGACTAACAAAACAAACCCACAACATAGAAAACTAAATAATCCAGAAACACAGACAACCTTGGACACAAAACGTAGTACGAAGACTAACAAAACAAACCCACAACACAGAAAGCTAAATAATCCAGAGATACAGACAACCTTGGACACAAAACATAGTACGAAGACTAACAAAATAAACCCACAACACAGAAAACCAAATAATCCAGAGACACAGACAACCTTGGACACAAAACGTAGTACGAAGACTAACAAAATAAATCCACAACACAGACAACTAAATAATCCAGAGATACAGACAACCTTGGACACAAAACGCAGTACGAAGACTAACAAAGCCAACCCACAACACAAAAAACCAAATAATCCAGAGACACAGACCACCTTGGACACAAAACGTAGTACGAAGACTAACAAAACAAACCCACAACATAGGAAACAAAATAATCCAGAGACACAGACAACCTTGGATACAAAACATAATACGAAGACTAACAAAACTAACCTTGGACACAAACTGTAGTGCGAAAACTAACAAAGCCAACTCTCCAGAGACACAGGCAACAAAACGTAGTACGAAGATTAACAAAACAAACCTTGGACACAAAACGTAGTACGAAGACAAACAAAACAAACCTTGGACACAAACCGTAGTACGAAGACAAACAAAACAAACCTTGGACACAAAACGTAATACGAAGACTAACAAAACAAACCTTGTACACAAAACGTAGTACGAAGACTGACAAAAGAAACCTTGGACACAAGACGTAGTACGAAGACTAACAAAAAAAAAACTTGGACACAAACCGTAGTACCAAAACTAACAAAACAAACCTTGGACACAAAACGTAGTACGAAAACTAACAAAAAAAAAACTTGGACACAAACCGTAGTACGAAGACTAACAAAACAAACCTTGGACACAAAACGTAGTACGAAGACTAACAAAACAAACCTTGGACACAAAACGTAGTACGAAGACAAACAAAACAAACCTTGGACACAAAACGTAGTACGAAGACTAACAAAACAAACCTTGTACACAAAACGTAGTACGAAGACTAACAAAACAAACCTTGTACACAAAACGTAGTACGAAGACTAACAAAACAAACCTTGGACACAAAACGTAGTACGAAGACAAACAAAACAAACCTTGGACACAAAACGTAGTACGAAGACTAACAAAACAAACCTTGTACACAAAACGTAGTACGAAGACAAACAAAACAAACCTTGTACACAAAACGTAGTACGAAGACAAACAAAACAAACCTTGGACACAAAACGTAGTACGAAGACTAACAAAACAAACCTTGTACACAAAACGTAGTACGAAGACTAACAAAACAAACCTTGTACACAAAACGTAGTACGAAGACTAACAAAACAAACCTTGGACACAAAACGTAGTACGAAGACAAACAAAACAAACCTTGGACACAAAACGTAGTACGAAGACTAACAAAACAAACCTTGTACACAAAACGTAGTACGAAGACTAACAAAAGAAACCTTGGACACAAAACGTAGTACGAAAACTAACAAAACAAACCTTGGACACAAAACGTAGTACGAAAACTAACAAAACAAATCTTGGACACAAACCTTAGTACGAAGACTAACAAAACAAACCTTGGACACAAAACGTAGTACGAAGACTAACAAAACAAACCTTGGACACAAAACGTAGTACGAAGACAAACAAAACAAACCTTGTACACAAAACGTAGTACGAAGACAAACAAAACAAACCTTGGACACAAAACGTAGTACGAAGACAAACAAAACAAACCTTGGACACAAAACGTAGTACGAAGACTAACAAAACAAACCTTGTACACAAAACGTAGTACGAAGACTAACAAAACAAACCTTGTACACAAAACGTAGTACGAAGACTAACAAAACAAACCTTGGACACAAAACGTAGTACGAAGACAAACAAAACAAACCTTGGACACAAAACGTAGTACGAAGACTAACAAAACAAACCTTGTACACAAAACGTAGTACGAAGACAAACAAAACAAACCTTGTACACAAAACGTAGTACGAAGACAAACAAAACAAACCTTGGACACAAAACGTAGTACGAAGACTAACAAAACAAACCTTGTACACAAAACGTAGTACGAAGACTAACAAAACAAACCTTGTACACAAAACGTAGTACGAAGACTAACAAAACAAACCTTGGACACAAAACGTAGTACGAAGACAAACAAAACAAACCTTGGACACAAAACGTAGTACGAAGACTAACAAAACAAACCTTGTACACAAAACGTAGTACGAAGACTAACAAAAGAAACCTTGGACACAAAACGTAGTACGAAAACTAACAAAACAAACCTTGGACACAAAACGTAGTACGAAAACTAACAAAACAAATCTTGGACACAAACCTTAGTACGAAGACTAACAAAACAAACCTTGGACACAAAACGTAGTACGAAAACTAACAAAACAAACCTTGGACACAAACCGTAGTGTGAAGACTAACAGAACAAACCTTGGACATAAAACGTAGTACGAAGACTAACAGAACAAACCTTGGACATAAAACGTAGTACGAAGACTAGCAAAACAAACCTGAGACATAAAACGTAGTACGAAGACTAACAAAACAAACCTGAGACATAAAACGTAGTACTAAGACTAACAAAACAAACCTTAGACACAAATCGTAGTACGAAGACTAACTAAACAAATCTTAGACACAAAACGTAATACGAAGACTAAAAAAGCAAACCTTGGACACAAAACGTAGTACGAAAACTAACAAAACAAACCTTGGACACAAACCGTAGTACGAAGACTAACAGAACAAACCTTGGACATAAAACGTAGTACGAAGACTAACAAAATAAACCTTAGACACAAACCGTAGTACGAAGACTAACAAAACAAACCAGAGACATAAAACGTAGTACGAAGACTAACAAAACAAACCTTAGACACAAACCGTAGTACGAAGATTAACAAAACAAACCTGAGACATAAAACGTAGTACGAAGACTAACAAAACAAACCTTAGACACAAACCGTAGTACGAAGACTAACAAAACAAACCTGAGACATAAAACGTAGTACGAAGACTAACAAAACAAACCTTAGACACAAACCGTAGTACGAACACTAACAAAACAAACCTGAGACATAAAACGTAGTACGAAGACTAACAAAACAAACCTTAGACACAAACCGTAGTACGAAGACTAACAAAACAAACCTGAGACATAAAACGTAGTACGAAGACTAACAAAACAAACCTGAGACATAAAACGTAGTACGAAGACTAACAAAACAAACCTGAGACATAAAACGTAGTACTAAGACTAACAAAACAAACCTTAGACACAAATCGTAGTACGAAGACTAACTAAACAAATCTTAGACACAAAACGTAATACGAAGACTAAAAAAGCAAACCTTAGACACAAAACGTAGTACGAAGACTAACAAAACAAACCTTAGACACAAAACGTAATACGAAGACTAACAAAACAAACCTTAGACACAAACCGTAGTACGAAGACTAACAAAATAAACCTTAGACACAAACCGTAGTACGAAGACTAACAAAACAAACCAGAGACATAAAACGTAGTACGAAGACTAACAAAACAAACCTTAGACACAAACCGTAGTACGAAGACTAACAAAACAAACCAGAGACATAAAACGTAGTACGAAGACTAACAAAACAAACCTTAGACACAAACCGTAGTACGAAGACTAACAAAACAAACCTTAGACACAAAACGTAGTACGAAGACTAACAAAACAAACCTTAGACACAAACCGTAGTACGAACACTAACAAAACAAACCTGAGACATAAAACGTAGTACGAAGACTAACAAAACAAACCTTAGACACAAACCGTAGTACGAACACTAACAAAACAAACCTGAGACATAACACGTAGTACGAAGACTAACAAAACTAACCATAGACACAAAACGTAATACGAAGACTAACAAAACAAACCTTAGACACAAACCGTAGTACGAAGACTAACAAAACAAACCTTAGACACAAAACGTAGTACGAAGACTAACAAAACAAACCTTAGACACAAAACGTAGTACGAAGACTAACAAAACAAACCTGAGACATAAAACGTAGTACGAAGACAAACAAAACAAACCTTGGACACAAAACGTAGTACGAAGACTAACAAAACAAACCTTGTACACAAAACGTAGTACGAAGACTAACAAAACAAACCTTAGACACAAAACGTAGTACGAAGACTAACAAAACAAACCTGAGACATAAAACGTAGTACGAAGACAAACAAAACAAACCTTGGACACAAAACGTAATACGAAGACTAACAAAACAAACCTACAACACAGAAAACTAAAATGATGTGTAACACGAACCCAATCAAAACAGCTGAACCCAGGTGATCGCAAAGGGTAAGCAGTTGCTGTTTCTTTTAAGACAGTCGCCGTGCTACTCTTAGTCTTTGTCACTGACTTGCAGTAGGTCTGTGGTTTTCACCGGGTACTCCGGTTTCCTGCCCCAATAAAACTGACCGCCGGTATAGCTGAAATACTGTTGAAAGTGGCGTTAAGCACCATAAACCAAATCAAACCATCTTATTTCAGTCCGGTTAAAGTCTTGTTCATAAAAGTGCATATTTTGTTTGATGGTCTTGTAAGTGGTACAAACAGTTTAGTCTCATCTGGCCAACGTTTGAAGATTTCATTGTTTCACATGGCCAACATGCTAATTTCTTACCTGAGTCATACCTGATTGATTTTATTGCTAAAGAATGTTGTTGTAGCACTAAAGTTGGGGTCACTTAAAGGTTGTTATTTAATTTTATAAAAGTAATTAATAAGTGAAATATCACATTCTATATTTAGTTAAATCCAATGAAAATGAACTAAAATATGTTGATAATTAAAGGATAAAGGTAATAACAAAATTACCGAACTCCGAACAATCTTACAAAGGGAAAGTCAAAACTCATAATTATATAAACAAACAAAATCAGTCAACAACCGGAAAACTGTGAAAACCGTAATGACCCTGACATGGTACAGGCATTTCTAAAGCAATGGTGGGTTGAATCAGATTTTAAGGCGCCAAACCTCCCGCTCTCATTACGGTTCAAAGGTTCCGGCTGTCACTGTAACAGTATTTAAATACAGGAACAAAATAAGTAAAATAGTTGTCAAAGCAGTACCATATTCGGTGACGTAAATGTCAAAAATATTTTTACGTCACACATTGACAAAAAACATTCTTGACATTATTGACTTCTTTATCTTTATACATTTTCACTATATGAAAATGCATCGCTTATAATTTTTTCTGCAGAGACGGAATATATTTCGACAAGATATTGGTATCGGAATATACACTTTTTAAGAGATCGAATAAGGCGAATCTTTTTATAGCCCTGGTCCAGTAGCCTGTTTCTCAGATGAAGATGACGTTTCAGGAAATCAGAATAATTGCTACTGGCCCTTGCATAGCGAATCAATTGCGAGATGTAAACACCATATGCAGGAGAAGCTGGTATATTGCTGCACATGTTTGGAAAATTTATGATTTTAAAATTGAAGTCGTCCCGCTTATCATAAATTTTAGTACTGAGTTGACCACTGTCGTCAAATTCGAGGTATAAGTCCAAAAATGATGCGGACGAAGCTGTATCGGTGGTCTCTTTAACTTCCAGCTCTGGAGGATATATCAATGGAAGAAATTCTGCAAATCTAGAATTATTGATAGATAAAACGTCATCAATATACCTATATGTGAAATTATATATGTGAATATTAGAAGAAAAAAATGACAAATTTAATGAGAAATGAAATAATATATATTTTTGCAATTTAATTTTAAAAAAGTAATTAGTAAGTGAAATATCACATGCAATATTTAGTTAACATCTAATGAAACCGAAGTAAAACATTGTGATTTAAGAAAAAAAGCCTAAAATGACAAATTTAATGAGAAATGAAATAATATATGTGTTTCATTTCAAATATTTTATTGATAAATCAATAGGATTGGATAACAGGCTATGCCTATACAAATCCCCCCCCCCCCCCCCCCCCAACATCAAGATGGATCAATTTGAACACAATTTACATAAGACATAGAGCAATCTACCCATCATGTATGCATGCAATTCATCTTAATTACTAAGCATAAACACATGTACATTAATAGCAGAATCATACAAACAAAACAAAAAAGATTTTTCCCTTTCTTTTCTTTCTTTTTTGTTAGTAGGTATGATATAATATGTATATTAATAGCAGGATCATACAAAAAAAATTTGTTTTCCCTTTTTCTTCCCTTTTTAATAGGTATGATATAATTTGGAATAGCCAAATTATGGCTTTATATTTAAGCTATTATTATTTATAATATTAATGATGATGAATTGGCAAAGGAAAATTAATGAGAAAAGAAATAATATATTTGTTGAAATTTAATTAAAAAAAAGTAATTAATAAGTGAGGTATCACATGCTATGTTTAGCTTAAATCTAATGAAAATGAAGTAAAACAAGAACAAATATTTCTTTCATTTATATGTAACTTGACTTGTTAATTATCAAAATTGGTGAACAATCAACATTGGAGAGCATATTTCATGTGTGCTTACATTTTTAAAGTTTGATATAAATATTCATCATAATGTTTTCATATTTCATGTGTGATTATATAGGTTTAGAATTTATTAATAAATATTCATTATGTTTTCATATCTCATTTGTGCTTATAAAGTTTTAACGTTTAATAATCATTTTTCATTATCTTTTCGTATTTTCTGTAATTCCATTTATGTAGAAAGAACAAACAGACAATCAAATTTACTTTTATTTACCTGTGATTACCCTGATTGCTCACCCCTAATGGGACCCCTTAATCCCTCTTAATTAGGAAGGGCAACATTCTTTCACACTGTCTCACATAGCCAACATTTTTTTCTTACCTGTACCTACATCAAATTTAGAACATAGTAAAGTACTCTCGACAATAGAATTTTGCCTTACTTAATCATTAAGACCATGGATTTCCCCCCATTGTTCTGACTGTCTACAGCTGGAAAATATTGCCTTGTGCCATCGCTCGTACTTATTCATGAAGACAGGGATTATCATGTTCTTACGTATACATAGAATGTTGTCTAAGTGAGATGACACCGTAACTCACTAAATGTACACTGGAAGATCATTTTGTAATAACAGTTTTACTGCAGCTGCGAATAGGTTAATTCAATAAGCATAACAAGCAGTGTTTTCAGTGTTGAAAAAATAGATTTACTAATTTAATAGGTCTATTGTAAATACCAGTATCATCTTACATTGTTTGATAGTATAGTCATGATTATACATATTTAGGAGAAATATGAGGTTTTGAAAAAATAAACGAAGGATTATTTGATTTTTGTTTTTAATTTGTAAAAAAAAAATTATAGAAAAATTGAAGTAATTAGAAGAAGAAGTCAAACAAATTACAGTGACGAAAAGCCGTACAATGTTGCACAAATACCGATAATTAAAATTAAGTCACGCGAGTCTCATTTAAAACGGGGTTGAAATGTTAGATTCAGGGGAGCTAAGCAGTTTTCGTTGAATATCTAATGGTAAGTCATGAAACAACATTCCGTAACGGAAGTAATGATGACATGACCGTAATACTTTCTAAGTCATGTCTTCTTTTTTACGACAAGGTTCCTTAGATTCCTTGTGTATCTAGGGAGAGTGATACAGGCCCAGGTGAGCCTCTAGTTTTGCATTACCAATATTATTTTAAATGGTACGACTACAGATATTGGTATTTTTGTCAATATTTATCACCATTTTGTATATTTGTTTGTTTTCTATGTTCTATGCATACACAATCACGTGTTTCAAAAACAATCAATTACAGCCCCTTGCGATCTTTATTAATGATGTAAGGAACAATGTTTGATAATGTTCCGTATCACTAAGTTATTACGGTAAAAGGAGATAATTTGTTCTACTTAACATTTTAATGTTTGTAATTATGTATTTATTTATTTGATCTTAGTTTTTGTTATTAATTTTCACTTAGTCTTCATTTGATACGTTAACTTTTATATTCGTTTTACTTGACATTTCGACATTTTATTTATGTTGAAGCGTTGGTACGTAACGTTATTAGGGAACTATTTTCATGATCTGAATTTGTAATATGAATGTTCTAAGACATGTACTTCGCACATGGTCAGTAGTCAGGTGGGAGCACCTGAATTCAACCGCGGTTTTTAATGAGATAGCTTGTTGTTCTGTGTAGTGTATTTATCACTGTTTATATTCTCTCAATTTTCTCGTGTCCATGGCATTGCCTGTACTTCGTCTGTTTTTGAATACCCTAAACTTTTCTGTATCTTCTGTAATACGACCTTCAGTTATAAATCACCCAATCAATCAACGAATCCAGAAAAAACCATTATATTAGATATTCATTATCTCGAACTTAGATCAGCCATTTACGTGGATAACTCGAAGGTAAAGATATGAATCGTTTGTTGTTAGACATAACTAGTAACAACTACTATTTTTTGCTTAATTTGAATAAACCGGATATTCGGCTAATCTAACGTAAGACCGGTAGTTCGTGTGTCGTAGATATTAAAAAAACGTCACAAATATACAATTATTGATATTCTGAAATTGGCCCAAAAAATAACATTGTACTTATTTATTATAGCGAATTGTGAACACCTTCATTTTATAAACATCCAATTGAGACCTCCTAAGGCCTATATACAATGAATTGAGAACAACTATGGTCAACATAAACAATAATTCATGTAGGCAAAGTATGAAGCTGGGAGGAGCATATTTTCTACAATGAAGAGGGGAGACGATCGATAGGGTCGGAGGAAAATGTGTGTTTTTTAATTCATTACACACACGTAGCAGGGGGCTCTTCAGAGATGTTGTACATCAGAGAGGAGACAATGTGTTGTATCTATATACCGTCCATACATCAGAGAGGAGACAATGTGTTGTATCTATATACCGTCCGTACATCAGAGAGGAGACAATGTGTTGTATCTATATATATATACCGTTCGTACATCAGAGAGGAGACAATGTGATGTATCTATATACCGTCCGTACATCAGAGAGGAGACAATGCGATGTATCTATATACCGTCCGTACATCAGAGAGGAGACAATGTGATGTATCTATATACCGTCCGTACATCAGAGAGGAGACAATGTGATGTATCTATATACCGTCCGTACATCAGAGAGGAGACAATGTGTTGTATCTATATACCGTCCGTACATCAGAGAGGAGACAATGTGTTGTATCTATATACCACCCGTACATCAGAGAGGAGACAATGTGTTGTATCTATATACCTCCCGTACATCAGAGAGGAGACAATGTGATGTATCTATATACCGTCCATACATCAGAGAGGAGACAATGTGTTGTATCTATATACCGTCCGTACATCAGAGAGGAGACAATGTGATGTATCTATATACCGTCCGTACATCAGAGAGGAGACAATGTGATGTATCTATATACCGTCCATACATCAGAGAGGAGACAATGTGTTGTATCTATATACCACCCGTACATCAGAGAGGAGACAATGTGTTGTATCTATATACCACCCGTACATCAGAGAGGAGACAATGTGTTGTATCTATATACCGTCCATACATCAGAGAGGAGACAATGTGTTGTATCTATATACCGTCCGTACATCAGAGAGGAGACAATGTGATGTATCTATATACCGTCCGTACATCAGAGAGGAGACAATGTGTTGTATCTATATACCGTCCATACATCAGAGAGGAGACAATGTGTTGTATCTATATACCGTCCGTACATCAGAGAGGAGACAATGTGATGTATCTATATACCGTCCGTACATCAGAGAGGAGACAATGTGTTGTATCTATATACCGTCCGTACATCAGAGAGGAGACAATGTGTTGTATCTATATACCGTCCGTACATCAGAGAGGAGACAATGTCTTGTATCTATATACCGTCCGTACATCAGAGAGGAGACAATGTGATGTATCTATATACCGTCCGTACATCAGAGAGGAGACAATGTGATGTATCTATATACCACCCGTACATCAGAGAGGAGACAATGTGTTGTATCTATATACCGTCCGTACATCAGAGAGGAGACAATGTGTTGTATCTATATACCGTCCGTACATCAGAGAGGAGACAATGTGTTGTATCTATATACCGTCCGTACATCAGAGAGGAGACAATGTGATGTATCTATATACCGTCCGTACATCAGAGAGGAGACAATGTCTTGTATCTATATACCGTCCGTACATCAGAGAGGAGACAATGTGATGTATCTATATACCGTCCGTACATCAGAGAGGAGACAATGTGTTGTATCTATATACCGTCCATACATCAGAGAGGAGACAATGTGTTGTATCTATATACCGTCCGTACATCAGAGAGGAGACAATGTGATGTATCTATATATATATACCGTTCGTACATCAGAGAGGAGACAAAGTGATGTATCTATATACCGTCCGTACATCAGAGAGGAGACAATGTGTTGTATCTATATACCGTCCGTACATCAGAGAGGAGACAATGTGTTGTATCTATATATATATACCGTTCGTACATCAGAGAGGAGACAATGTGTTGTATCTATATATATATATACCGTCCGTACATCAGAGAGGAGACAATGTGTTGTATCTATATATATATACCGTCCGTACATCAGAGAGGAGTCAATGTGATGTATCTATATACCACCCGTACATCAGAGAGGAGACAATGTGATGTATCTATATACCGTCCGTACATCAGAGAGGAGACAATGTGTTGTATCTATATACCGTCCGTACATCAGAGAGGAGACAATGTGATGTATCTATATACCGTCCGTACATCAGAGAGGAGACAATGCGATGTATCTATATACCGTTCGTACATCAGAGAGGAGACAATGTGTTGTATCTATATATATATACCGTCCGTACATCAGAGAGGAGACAATGTGATGTATCTATATACCGTCCGTACATCAGAGAGGAGACAATGTGTTGTATCTATATACCACCCGTACATCAGAGAGGAGACAATGTGTTGTATCTATATACCGTCCGTACATCAGAGAGGAGACAATGTGTTGTATCTATATATATATATACCGTTCGTACATCAGAGAGGAGACAATGTGTTGTATCTATATATATATACCGTCCGTACATCAGAGAGGAGACAATGTGTTGTATCTATATATATATACCGTCCATACATCAGAGAGGAGACAATGTGATGTATCTATATACCGTCCGTACATCAGAGAGGAGACAATGCGATGTATCTATATACCGTCCGTACATCAGAGAGGAGACAATGTGTTGTATCTATATACCGTCCATACATCAGAGAGGAGACAATGTGTTGTATCTATATACCGTCCGTACATCAGAGAGGAGACAATGTGTTGTATCTATATATATATACCGTTCGTACATCAGAGAGGAGACAATGTGATGTATCTATATACCGTCCGTACATCAGAGAGGAGACAATGCGATGTATCTATATACCGTCCGTACATCAGAGAGGAGACAATGTGATGTATATATATACCGTCCGTACATCAGAGAGGAGACAATGTGATGTATCTATATACCGTCCGTACATCAGAGAGGAGACAATGTGTTGTATCTATATACCGTCCGTACATCAGAGAGGAGACAATGTGTTGTATCTATATACCACCCGTACATCAGAGAGGAGACAATGTGTTGTATCTATATACCTCCCGTACATCAGAGAGGAGACAATGTGATGTATCTATATACCGTCCATACATCAGAGAGGAGACAATGTGTTGTATCTATATACCGTCCGTACATCAGAGAGGAGACAATGTGATGTATCTATATATATATACCGTCCGTACATCAGAGAGGAGACAATGTGTTGTATCTATATACCGTCCATACATCAGAGAGGAGACAATGTGTTGTATCTATATACCGTCCGTACATCAGAGAGGAGACAATGTGATGTATCTATATACCGTCCGTACATCAGAGAGGAGACAATGTGTTGTATCTATATACCGTCCGTACATCAGAGAGGAGACAATGTGTTGTATCTATATACCGTCCGTACATCAGAGAGGAGACAATGTCTTGTATCTATATACCGTCCGTACATCAGAGAGGAGACAATGTGATGTATCTATATACCGTCCGTACATCAGAGAGGAGAAAATGTGATGTATCTATATACCACCCGTACATCAGAGAGGAGACAATGTGTTGTATCTATATACCGTCCGTACATCAGAGAGGAGACAATGTGTTGTATCTATATACCGTCCGTACATCAGAGAGGAGACAATGTGTTGTATCTATATACCGTCCGTACATCAGAGAGGAGACAATGTGATGTATCTATATACCGTCCGTACATCAGAGAGGAGACAATGTCTTGTATCTATATACCGTCCGTACATCAGAGAGGAGACAATGTGATGTATCTATATACCGTCCGTACATCAGAGAGGAGACAATGTGTTGTATCTATATACCGTCCATACATCAGAGAGGAGACAATGTGTTGTATCTATATACCGTCCGTACATCAGAGAGGAGACAATGTGATGTATCTATATATATATACCGTTCGTACATCAGAGAGGAGACAAAGTGATGTATCTATATACCGTCCGTACATCAGAGAGGAGACAATGTGTTGTATCTATATACCGTCCGTACATCAGAGAGGAGACAATGTGTTGTATCTATATATATATACCGTTCGTACATCAGAGAGGAGACAATGTGTTGTATCTATATATATATACCGTCCGTACATCAGAGAGGAGACAATGTGTTGTATCTATATATATATACCGTCCGTACATCAGAGAGGAGACAATGTGATGTATCTATATACCACCCGTACATCAGAGAGGAGACAATGTGATGTATCTATATACCGTCCGTACATCAGAGAGGAGACAATGTGTTGTATCTATATACCGTCCGTACATCAGAGAGGAGACAATGTGATGTATCTATATACCGTCCGTACATCAGAGAGGAGACAATGCGATGTATCTATATACCGTTCGTACATCAGAGAGGAGACAATGTGTTGTATCTATATATATATACCGTCCGTACATCAGAGAGGAGACAATGTGATGTATCTATATACCGTCCGTACATCAGAGAGGAGACAATGTGTTGTATCTATATACCACCCGTACATCAGAGAGGAGACAATGTGTTGTATCTATATACCGTCCGTACATCAGAGAGGAGACAATGTGTTGTATCTATATATATATATACCGTTCGTACATCAGAGAGGAGACAATGTGTTGTATCTATATATATATACCGTCCGTACATCAGAGAGGAGACAATGTGTTGTATCTATATATATATACCGTCCATACATCAGAGAGGAGACAATGTGATGTATCTATATACCGTCCGTACATCAGAGAGGAGACAATGCGATGTATCTATATACCGTCCGTACATCAGAGAGGAGACAATGTGTTGTATCTATATACCGTCCATACATCAGAGAGGAGACAATGTGTTGTATCTATATACCGTCCGTACATCAGAGAGGAGACAATGTGTTGTATCTATATATATATACCGTTCGTACATCAGAGAGGAGACAATGTGATGTATCTATATACCGTCCGTACATCAGAGAGGAGACAATGCGATGTATCTATATACCGTCCGTACATCAGAGAGGAGACAATGTGATGTATCTATATACCGTCCGTACATCAGAGAGGAGACAATGTGATGTATCTATATACCGTCCGTACATCAGAGAGGAGACAATGTGTTGTATCTATATACCGTCCGTACATCAGAGAGGAGACAATGTGTTGTATCTATATACCACCCGTACATCAGAGAGGAGACAATGTGTTGTATCTATATACCTCCCGTACATCAGAGAGGAGACAATGTGATGTATCTATATACCGTCCATACATCAGAGAGGAGACAATGTGTTGTATCTATATACCGTCCGTACATCAGAGAGGAGACAATGTGATGTATCTATATATATATACCGTCCGTACATCAGAGAGGAGACAATGTGTTGTATCTATATACCGTCCATACATCAGAGAGGAGACAATGTGTTGTATCTATATACCGTCCGTACATCAGAGAGGAGACAATGTGATGTATCTATATACCGTCCGTACATCAGAGAGGAGACAATGTGTTGTATCTATATACCGTCCGTACATCAGAGAGGAGACAATGTGTTGTATCTATATACCGTCCGTACATCAGAGAGGAGACAATGTCTTGTATCTATATACCGTCCGTACATCAGAGAGGTGACAATGTGATGTATCTATATACCGTCCGTACATCAGAGAGGAGAAAATGTGATGTATCTATATACCACCCGTACATCAGAGAGGAGACAATGTGTTGTATCTATATACCGTCCGTACATCAGAGAGGAGACAATGTGTTGTATCTATATACCGTCCGTACATCAGAGAGGAGACAATGTGTTGTATCTATATACCGTCCGTACATCAGAGAGGAGACAATGTGATGTATCTATATACCGTCCGTACATCAGAGAGGAGACAATGTGTTGTATCTATATACCGTCCATACATCAGAGAGGAGACAATGTGTTGTATCTATATACCGTCCGTACATCAGAGAGGAGACAATGTGATGTATCTATATATATATACCGTTCGTACATCAGAGAGGAGACAAAGTGATGTATCTATATACCGTCCGTACATCAGAGAGGAGACAATGTGTTGTATCTATATACCGTCCGTACATCAGAGAGGAGACAATGTGTTGTATCTATATATATATATATACCGTTCGTACATCAGAGAGGAGACAATGTGTTGTATCTATATATATATACCGTCCGTACATCAGAGAGGAGACAATGTGTTGTATCTATATATATATACCGTCCGTACATCAGAGAGGAGACAATGTGATGTATCTATATACCACCCGTACATCAGAGAGGAGACAATGTGATGTATCTATATACCGTCCGTACATCAGAGAGGAGACAATGTGTTGTATCTATATACCGTCCGTACATCAGAGAGGAGACAATGTGATGTATCTATATACCGTCCGTACATCAGAGAGGAGACAATGCGATGTATCTATATACCGTTCGTACATCAGAGAGGAGACAATGTGTTGTATCTATATATATATACCGTCCGTACATCAGAGAGGAGACAATGTGATGTATCTATATACCGTCCGTACATCAGAGAGGAGACAATGTGTTGTATCTATATACCGTCCGTACATCAGAGAGGAGACAATGTGTTGTATCTATATATATATACCGTTCGTACATCAGAGAGGAGACAATGTGTTGTATCTATATATATATACCGTCCGTACATCAGAGAGGAGACAATGTGTTGTATCTATATATATATACCGTCCATACATCAGAGAGGAGACAATGTGATGTATCTATATACCGTCCGTACATCAGAGAGGAGACAATGCGATGTATCTATATACCGTCCGTACATCAGAGAGGAGACAATGTGATGTATCTATATACCGTCCATACATCAGAGAGGAGACAATGTGATGTATCTATATACCGTCCGTACATCAGAGAGGAGACAATGTGATGTATCTATATACCGTCCGTACATCAGAGAGGAGACAATGTGTTGTATCTATATACCGTCCGTACATCAGAGAGGAGACAATGTGATGTATCTATATACCGTCCGTACATCAGAGAGGAGACAATGTGTTGTATCTATATACCGTCCGTAAATCAGAGAGGAGACAATGTGATGTATCTATATACCGTCCGTACATCAGAGAGGAGACAATGTGATGTATCTATATACCGCCCGTACATCAGAGAGGAGACAATGTGATGTATCTATATACCGTCCGTACATCAGAGAGGAGACAATGTGTTGTATCTATATACCGTCCGTACATCAGAGAGGAGACAATGTGATGTATCTATATACCGTCCGTACATCAGAGAGGAGACAATGTGTTGTATCTATATACCGTCCGTACATCAGAGAGGAGACAATGTGTTGTATCTATATACCGTCCGTACATCAGAGAGGAGACAATGTGATGTATCTATATACCGTCCGTACATCAGAGAGGAGACAATGTGTTGTATCTATATACCGTCCGTACATCAGAGAGGAGACAATGTGTTGTATCTATATACCGTCCGTACATCAGAGAGGAGACAATGTGATGTATCTATATACCGTCCGTACATCAGAGAGGAGACAATGTGATGTATCTATATACCGTCCGTACATCAGAGAGGAGACAATGTGTTGTATCTATATACCGTTCGTACATCAGAGAGGAGACAATGTGATGTATCTATATACCTCCCGTACATCAAAGAGGAGACAATGTGATGTATCTATATACCGTCCGTACATCAGAGAGGAGACAATGTGTTGTATCTATATACCTTCCGTACATCAGAGAGGAGACAATGTGTTGTATCTATATACCGTCCGTAAATCAGAGAGGAGACAATGTGATGTATCTATATACCGTCCGTACATCAGAGAGGAGACAATGTGATGTATCTATATACCGTCCGTACATCAGAGAGGAGACAATGTGATGTATCTATATACCGTCCGTACATCAGAGAGGAGACAATGTGATGTATCTATATACCGTCCATACATCAGAGAGGAGACAATGTGATGTATCTATATACCGTCCGTACATCAGAGAGGAGACAATGTGATGTATCTATATACCGTCCGTACATCAGAGAGGAGACAATGTGTTGTATCTATATACCGTCCGTACATCAGAGAGGAGACAATGTGATGTATATATATACCGTTCGTACATCAGAGAGGAGACAATGTGTTGTATCTATATACCGTCCGTACATCAGAGAGGAGACAATGTGATGTATCTATATACCGTCCGTACATCAGAGAGGAGACAATGTGTTGTATCTATATACCGTCCGTACATCAGAGAGGAGACAATGTGATGTATCTATATACCGTCCGTACATCAGAGAGGAGACAATGTGATGTATCTATATACCGTCCGTACATCAGAGAGGAGACAATGTGTTGTATCTATATACCGTCCGTACATCAGAGAGGAGACAATGTGTTGTATCTATATACCGTCCGTACATCAGAGAGGAGACAATGTGATGTATCTATATACCGTCCGTACATCAGAGAGGAGACAATGTGATGTATCTATATACCGTCCGTACATCAGAGAGGAGACAATGTGTTGTATCTATATACCGTCCGTACATCAGAGAGGAGACAATGTGATGTATCTATATACCGTCCGTACATCAGAGAGGAGACAATGTGTTGTATCTATATACCGTCCGTACATCAGAGAGGAGACAATGTGTTGTATCTATATACCGTCCGTACATCAGAGAGGAGACAATGTGATGTATCTATATACCGTCCGTACATCAGAGAGGAGACAATGTGTTGTATCTATATACCGTCCGTACATCAGAGAGGAGACAATGTGTTGTATCTATATACGTCCGTACATCAGAGAGGAGACAATGTGATGTATCTATATACCGTCCGTACATCAGAGAGGAGACAATGTGATGTATCTATATACCGTCCGTACATCAGAGAGGAGACAATGTGATGTATCTATATACCGTCCGTACATCAGAGAGGAGACAATGTGATGTATCTATATACCGTCCGTACATCAGAGAGGAGACAATGTGTTGTATCTATATACCGCCCGTACATCAGAGAGGAGACAATGTGATGTATCTATATACCGTCCGTACATCAGAGAGGAGACAATGTGTTGTATCTATATACCGCCCGTACATCAGAGAGGAGACAATGTGTTGTATCTATATACCGCCCGTACATCAGAGAGGAGACAATGTGTTGTATCTATATACCGTCCGTACATCAGAGAGGAGACAATGTGATGTATCTATATACCGTCCATACATCAGAGAGGAGACAATGTGATGTATCTATATACCGTCCGTACATCAGAGAGGAGACAATGTGATGTATCTATATACCGTCCGTACATCAGAGAGGAGACAATGTGATGTATCTATATACCGTCCGTACATCAGAGAGGAGACAATGTGTTGTATCTATATACCGTCCGTACATCAGAGAGGAGACAATGTGTTGTATCTATATACCGTCCATACATCAGAGAGGAGACAATGTGTTGTATCTATATACCGTCCGTACATCAGAGAGGAGACAATGTGTTGTATCTATATACCGTCCGTACATCAGAGAGGAGACAGACAATGTGTTGTATCTATATACCGTCCGTACATCAGAGAGGAGACAATGTGATGTATCTATATACCTCCCGTACATCAGAGAGGAGACAATGTGTTGTATCTATATACCGCCCGTACATCAGAGAGGAGACAATGTGATGTATCTATATACCGTCCATACATCAGAGAGGAGACAATGTGTTGTATCTATATACCGCCCGTACATCAGAGAGGAGACAATGTGTTGTATCTATATACCGTCCATACATCAGAGAGGAGACAATGTGTTGTATCTATATACCGTCCATACATCAGAGAGGAGACAATGTGATGTATCTATATACCGCCCGTACATCAGAGAGGAGACAATGTGATGTATCTATATACCGTCCGTACATCAGAGAGGAGACAATGTGATGTATCTATATACCGCCCGTACATCAGAGAGGAGACAATGTGTTGTATCTATATACCGCCCGAGGGTTTCCTCGAGTTAGTTCGCGAAGATGGTGTTCATAGTGTAAGGTTGAGTATATGTTAGAATAACCTAAGAATAATCGCGAGACCTCTCGTTTTGAAAGCCAATGTTCTACCATCTGAGGATTTAGGACACATACACTAATCGCGGGACCTCTCGTTTTGAAAGCCAATGTTCTACCATCTGAGGATTTAGAACACATACACTAATCGTGGGACCTCTCGTTTTGAAAGCCAATGTTCTACCATCTGAGGATTTAGAACACATACACTAATCGCGGGACCTCTCGTTTTGAAAGCCAATGTTCTACCATCTGAGGATTTAGGACACATACACTAATCGCGGGACCTCTCGTCTTGAAAGCCAATGTTCTACCATCTGAGGAATTAGAACACATACACTAATCGCGGGACCTCTCGTTTTGAAAGCCAATGTTCTACCATCTGAGGATTTAGGACACATATACTAATCGCGGGACCTCTCGTCTTGAAAGTCAATGTTCTACCATCTGAGGATTTAGGACACATACACTAATCGCGGGACCTCTCGTCTTGAAAGCCAATGTTCTACCATCTGAGGATTTAGGACACATACACTAATCGCAGGACCTCTCGTTTTGAAAGTCAATGTTCTACCATCTGAGGATTTAGGACACATACACTAATCGCGGGACCTCTCGTTTTGAAAGCGAATGTTCTACCATCTGAGGATTTAGGACACATACACTAATCGCGGGACCTCTCGTTTTGAAAGTCAATGTTCTACCATCTGAGGATTTAGGACACATACACTAATCGCGGGACCTCTCGTCTTGAAAGCCAATGTTCTACCATCTGAGGATTTAGGACACATACACTAATCGCAGGACCTCTCGTCTTGAAAGTCAATGTTCTACCATCTGAGGATTTAGGACACATACACTAATCGCGGAACCTCTCGTTTTGAAAGCTAATGTTCTACCATCTGAGGATTTAGGACACATACACTAACGCAGTTAACGAAGAGTAGTTGTGTACCTACTAACCTTAGTTCGAGGAGTGTACACATCTTGATATAATATTGAGACAACAGGCGTGACCAATAATATTTCTATTGAAAAGTCTTTGAAAGGCTTATCAGAACAGAGATAAACAAACTTTCCTTTCATAATAATTTTACAAACAGGATATATAAAATCATTTGATTCGTTCTCATCTTTGTAATACCATTTTGTTATTGCTACAGAATTAAAAACACCTCGTATTCATAAGTGATATTAATTCATAATAATTAGCAGTCAGTTTAGTGCGCGCGGGTAATTGATTCCTACTGATAATTTTGCTAATAATTCCCATATATTTACATAAACGTACAAATAGCTGTCATTGGCTTCTACTATACTCATTGACTCATTGACTCAGTCGATGCGTGGTTAATTAAATTGGTTAAATTATTTCATTTTTGTAATTATTGTATGGAACCGCGATATTAACAAATTAATTGTTGACTGAATAAAAAAAAAGACGATGAATCAGGCCACTTGTTTTTGTGTCTATATTCAGTATTTATTATTTATATATTTGTACACCACCCAGGGAACAACGTTGATATAATTAATTGTGTTTATTAAAACAAGATATATCAGAATTTCCAAGATCGTTTTGATAAAAAAAAAAAGAAGAGAGTTTCCTGGGGAAAACTTTCTACATACACATTGACATTGATTGATCATTTGGAAAATAAATAGGAACATGTGTGTGCCTGCACGATCACATGACATGGGTTTCTAGAGTAACATGTCGTGGGGTTTTTCAAGTTCAACGAAACCATGCGAGAGGTGATTGTTCGCTTTGTAAATGTTGGTGAAAGTGTTGACTAACACTGTTTGAACTTCATTTTCATGTAATGATTAAAAAAAAACACCACACAAATTGGAACAGACGGACGTTTTCTTATTAAATTGGAATGAGAAATCATGGTAATCAGGGGCGGATCCAGGAATTTAAGTTAGGGGGGGGGGGGGGGCGCACTTAAAAAAATTGCGCCGAGCGGAGGGAGGCGCGAACATTTTTGGGGTAATTCGTGTGAAAAATCGCGATTTTACGCCAAAAAATCCTATTTTTTTCAATTTTAGGGGGTACCCGCCGGGTGCGCCCTCCCCTGCACCCGCCCCTGGTAATTGTGTTGTCTGTTCTTCTTAGATTTATAGTTTCTGATTATCCTTTGGAATCTTATCAACATTTTGTTATTTTTTTATTATTCATAATTATTTCTATACCCTTAAACACAATATTTTCAAACTCTTAGTCAGAACTTTGCTACTTTTCAGTGGGAGTACATTTTATTTTCATTCATTGTGACGTCACTGAAGCAGCATTTCGAAGCAAAACATAGCGTAATAGTGCTTTGTACTTAACTGACACACCTCACAAACAGATAATAACGTCACACGTTTTATTGTGATTTTCAGATAAACATTTAATTAAGTACAAAGCGTCTCTTTTATTTTTATTGATTTCCATTATTAATTAAGTTGTCACACTAAACAATAAACAACCTTATACATAATAAGAATCGCATACATGAAAATGTAATATTAACATTCCCCCGCATCGTTGTTTAGGGTAATAACAAAATTACCGAACTCCGAACAATCTTACAAAGGGAAAGTCAAAACTCATAAGTATATAAACAGACAAAATCAGTCAACAACCGGAAAACTGTGAACACCGTAATGACCCTGACTATGTTAGTTGCTGAAAATCGTAATTCATACGAAATATACAGACTGTCAAGATATTAGCTAAATCATCCCTAGGAAATAGGCAATGTAGACCCTCAAGAAACATCCTATTACCACCACCCCTGTCACATTAGTTACGCTGAAAATACTTCGGGTACATCTTGACTGTCTATAGGTTGCATGTCTGCAGAAAGGTTTAGAGTACATTTTGACAGAATGCACATTTCGTATATCACGGGAAGAATTATGAAAAGAAATGTTTAAAATTGGCAGTGATGGTCTTCAAATCCACCTATGTCAACAAAATAAGAAATCACCTCTTATCTTAACTGAACTCACACGACACTGAACACAAAATGACCACGATATAGGTCTTTAGAAATCCAGTTCCTGTCTGCGCAAATGTACAAAA
The DNA here is from genome assembly GCA_963383655.1 of Bathymodiolus septemdierum. NCBI lineage: Eukaryota > Metazoa > Mollusca > Bivalvia > Mytilida > Modiolidae > Bathymodiolus > Bathymodiolus septemdierum. The sequence continues at coordinate 1,109,693 of OY726529.1, read as the reverse complement.
TGTGGCCGGGATAAAACCGGTTATGATATATGTTGATAATCTGTACATTTCGACAGACATTGACAGGCCACCATCTTTAAAATGCATATTGGAAAATTGGACCTGATATCTGACTATGTGGTTCTCAGGAGGGATGAATCAGGGTCAATTTTATTTGTTGTGTAAACCATAGTCCAGCTTCAAGCATCTGAAAATAAAACATATAAGTTTAAATTGTCGTAAGATTTAAAAATTGCTGCATTAAGGCCAATCGTCATAAATTATGGCCAAACATTATGCTGACGAATGTATATGACATAGAACCTAATTTGACCCTCTGACAAACCATCAATTAACAAGCACAAACATGACAACATATGCATGGAATTCTAGGATTAATAAAGGAACAAACATGAGGCGGAGTTAAATCTTTAATTTCTTAAGCGACAATAATGATGTTTATGTTGAGTTCTAGTTATGTCCTCGAAAATAGTTATCTTTTGTTGCTAAGCTACGGAAAAATGGTAGGAAATAATAAAATTTTAATTAAGCCATAATAAACAAAGAAAAAAAATGATTTATTATCTCCCTTGTCAAGTACTCTTCAGTTAATCTTTGTACCGGGTGATAGTATTGGTTATGTGTTGATTTCCGTTGTTTGCTGAACCAATCGAGTTCTACTTTATATTTTGCTTTCTATTTACATTCGTTGTGACAACATCATTATAACTTTCGTTACCCCAATAAATTAGACAAGTTTATCTTAATGACAAACAAATCTTAGACAATTTATAATCTTTTGCAATCTAATAGTCAATATTCATCTGAAATAAAATGAAAAATAAAAATACACTGTCAGAACAAAATAAAATATCAAAATGGTAGAAAGAGACAAAATGGATACCCTTTATACGTAAAAATTACACGACACTTACTTTCCTGTCTTGGTACATATATTTCATTGAGAAGTAGCGGGGGCTAAGCTAGATGTAGGTGCCCTCACCTCCCCTCTAAGAGAAATGATGCGGCCATGCAGATGCTTTCCCCACATGCGGTTAAAATGTCAACCCTCACATATAACCGGGCAAACTTCTTTTGAAAAGCAGATAAAACACGTAGCATTGTAACAAAACGATAAATAAGATTATTCTTAAAGCAGTTATTGTTATCGTTGCTTAGCAATAGCTTATTGATTGTAGTTGGTCGTATACACCATTATCCACATTGTTCCACAATCGGGGGATCAAGATTGTAAGATCTCTTATGCGCTTTGCTGTGCGCGTTTTTAACCATCTTGGATATTTTTTGCAAGCATTTCGGTCGAAGGAAACAATAATATAAAAGTTGCCCGCTACCTGTATAGGGCGTCATAACCATGATCGTATGGCAGTTGGATTTACATTTAGCAATAATGAATGCCATTAATGTCTAGGTTTTAGTTCTTTGTGAGCGAGCAAACTAATGGGCCTACACAGGATGGCCAACATTCTAAAATGTTTTAATTCCCCTAATCTGAATTTTCCATTTATATGCAGCAACATTCCACCAGTATCTGCATATGGAGTATATCTCTCTCAGTTGATGCGATATTCACGAGGTACTAGTATATTTGCTGCTAACAAGGATTCTTCTGAACCATGAGTTTCTAGTGGCTAAGTTCAAGTCATATCGAGACTTGGCTATCCGTTACTGAAAATCTGTGTCGCAAGTGACCACAAATATGCTCCGTTTGTCGTAATCTAAATCCCGTCCTTTTATTCATGACTTATCGTCGGTTATGTAACCAAAGTAACACGCGCACCACTAATGAAGCCACACCTACTACTCACCCTTTCGGAGCACCTGAGTTTCATCTCCGGTTTATATGGGGTTCGTGTTGTAGGGTTTATATAGGGTTCGCGTTGTAAGGTTTATGTAGAGTTCGTGTTGTAGGGTTTATGTAGGGTTCGTGTTGTAGGGTTTATGTAGGGTTCGTGTTGTAAGGTTTATGTAGAGTTCGTGTTGTAGGGTTTATGTAGGGTTCGTGTTGTAAGGTTTATGTAGGGCTCGTGTTGTAAGGTTTATGTAGGGTTCGTGTTGTAAGGTTTATGTAGGGTTCGTGTTGTAAGGTTTATGTAGGGTTCGTGTTGTAGGGTTTTTGTAGGGTTCGTGTTGTAGGGTTTATGTAGGGTTCGTGTTGTAGGGTTTATTTAGGGTTCGTGTTGTAAGGTTTATGTAGGGTTCGTGTTGTAAGGTTTATGTAGGGTTTGTGTTGTAAGGTTTATGTAGGGTTCGTGTTGTAAGGTTTATGTAGGGTTCGTGTTGTAAGGTTTATGAAGGGTTCGTGTTGTAAGGTTTATGTAGGGTTCGTGTTGTAGGGTTTATGTAGGGTTCGTGTTGTAGAGTTTATGTAGGGTTCGTGTTGTAAGGTTTATGAAGGGTTCGTGTTGTAAGGTTTATGTAGGGTTCGTGTTGTAGGGTTTATGTAGGGTTCGCGTTGTAAGGTTTATGTAGGGTTCGTGTTGTAAGGTTTATGTAGGGTTCGTGTTGTAAGGTTTATGTAGGGTTCGTGTTGTAAGGTTTATGAAGGGTTCGTGTTGTAGGGTTTATGTAGGGTTCGTGTTGTAAGGTTTATGTAGGGTTCGTGTTGTAGGGTTTATGTAGGGTTCGTGTTGTAAGGTTTATGTGGGGTTCGTGTTGTAAGGTTTATGTAGGGTTCGTGTTGTAAGGTTTATGTAGGGTTCGTGTTGTAAGGTTTATGTAGGGTTCGTGTTGTTTAGGTTTATGTAGGGTTCGTGTTGTAAGGTTTATGTAGGGTTCGTGTTGTAAGGTTTATGTAGGGTTCGTGTTGTAAGGTTTATGTAGGGTTCGTGTTGTAGGGTTTATGTAGGGTTCGTGTTGTAAGGTTTATGTAGGGTTCGTGTTGTAAGGTTTATGTAGGGTTCGTGTTGTAAGGTTTATGTAGGGTTCGTGTTGTAGGGTTTATGTAGGGTTCGTGTTGGAGGGTTTATGTAGGGTTCGTGTTGTAGGGTTTATGTAGGGTTCGTGTTGCTCAACCTTTCGTTTTCTGAGAGTGTTTTCTAGATCATTGTTTTTCTTGTTGTCTTTTTTTTCTCTCGCTATGGTCAGTCCTCGATATACTGCTTCTCATTACCCGGTTGGTATCTTCAAACTTCTCTTGTGTGTTTCAATTTCACCTTTAGCCAATCGGGGGTGGGGGGGGGGAGAAGGTAACAAAACAAAGGGCATGAGGAGGAAAGCCAAAATGCGTTAAGTTTACCTATGTCTGAGGGATATGACCCTTTATTTTATCATAATCACAATATTTTATCCAAGAATGCCAGTTTCTCTGGATTGTCCGATCTTCATTACCCCTTCGGTTTTCTCTGGATTGTCCGATCTTTATTACCCCTTCGGTTTTTTCTAGCGTTTATTTAGGAACTGTGAAGTTGGTTAATATATATATAACTCATGAATAATGTCAGTGTAGAACTCTTCACCTGTAGGTGGGCTATACGATCTGAAGTCATTATATGGCTAATGTTTACCTTGACTACTGAGCGGATGATACCCTCGAGAGTAGTTGTATGACTGATTTCTACCTTGACTACTGAGTGAATGATACCCTCGAGAGTAGTTGTATGTCTAAGTTCTACCTTGACTACTGAGCAGATGATACCCTCGAGAGTTGTTGTATGACTGATTTCTACCTTGACTACTGAGCAGATGATACCCTCGAGAGTAGTTCTATGACTGATTTCTACCTTGACTACTGAGCAGATGATACCCTCGAGAGTATTTGTATGACTGATTTCTACCTTGACTACTGAGCAGATGATACCCTCGAGAGTAGTTCTATGACGGATTTCTACCTTGACTACTGAGCGGATGATACCCTCGAGAGTTGTTCTATGGCTGATTTCTACCATGACTACTGAGCAGATGATACCCTCGAGAGTAGTTGTATGACTGATTTCTACCTTGACTACTGAGCGGATGATACCCTCGAGAGTTGTTCTATGGCTGATTTCTACCTTGACTACTGAGCAGATGATACCCTCGAGAGTTGTTCTATGGCTGATTTCTACCTTGACTACTGAGCAGATGATACCCTCGAGAGTAGTTCTATGGCTGATTTCTACCTTGACTACTGAGCGGATGATACCCTCGAGAGTAGTTGTATGACTGATTTCTACCTTGACTACTGAGCGGATGATACCCTCGAGAGTTGTTCTATGGCTGATTTCTACCTTGACTACTGAGCGGATGATACCCTCGAGAGTTGTTCTATGGCTGATTTCTACCTTGGCTACTGAGCGAATGATACCCTCGAGAGTATTTGTATGACTGATTTCTACCTTGACTACTGAGCGGATGATACCCTCGAGAGTAGTTGTATGACTGATTTCTACCTTGACTACTGAGCGGATGATACCCTCGAGAGTTGTTCTATGGCTGATTTCTACCTTGACTACTGAGCGGATGATACCCTCGAGAGTTGTTCTATGGCTGATTTCTACCTTGGCTACTGAGCGAATGATACCATCGAGAGTAGTTGTATGACTGATTTCTACCTTGACTACTGAGCGGATGATACCCTCGAGAGTTGTTCTATGGCTGATTTCTACCTTGACAACTGAGCGGATGATACCCTCGAGAGTTGTTCTATGGCTGATTTCTACCTTGGCTACTGAGCGGATGATACCCTCGAGAGTAGTTGTATGACTGATTTCTACCTTGACTACTGAGCGAATGATACCCTCGAGAGTAGTTGTATGACTGATTTCTACCTTGACTACTGAGCGGATGATACCCTCGAGAGTAGTTGTATGACTGATTTCTACCTTGACTACTGAGCGAATGATACCCTCGAGAGTAGTTGTATGACTGATTTCTACCTTGACTACTGAGCGGATGATACCCTCGAGAGTAGTTGTATGACTGATTTCTACCTTGACTACTGAGCGGATGATACCCTCGAGAGTTGTTCTATGGCTGATTTCTACCTTGACTACTGAGCGGATGATACCCTCGAGAGTTGTTCTATGGCTGATTTCTACCTTGGCTACTGAGCGAATGATAAACTCGAGAGTATTTGTATGACTGATTTCTACCTTGACTACTGAGCGGATGATACCCTCGAGAGTATTTGTATGACTGATTTCTACCTTGACTACTGAGCGGATGATACACTCGAGAGTAGTTGTATGACTGATTTCTACCTTGACTACTGAGTGGATGATACCCTCGAGAGTATTTGTATGACTGATTTCTACCTTGACTACTGAGTGGACGATACCCTCGAGAGTATTTGTATGACTGATTTCTACCTCGACTACTGAGCGGATGATACCCTCGAGAGTATTTGTATGACTGATTTCTACCTTGACTACTGAGTGGATGATACCCTCGAGAGTAGTTGTATGACTGATTTCTACCTTGACTACTGAGTGAATGATACCCTCGAGAGTAGTTGTATGTCTAAGTTCTACCTTGACTACTGAGCAGATGATACCCTCGAGAGTTGTTGTATGACTGATTTCTACCTTGACTACTGAGCAGATGATACCCTCGAGAGTAGTTCTATGACTGATTTCTACCTTGACTACTGAGCAGATGATACCCTCGAGAGTATTTGTATGACTGATTTCTACCTTGACTACTGAGCAGATGATACCCTCGAGAGTAGTTCTATGACGGATTTCTACCTTGACTACTGAGCGGATGATACCCTCGAGAGTTGTTCTATGGCTGATTTCTACCATGACTACTGAGCAGATGATACCCTCGAGAGTAGTTGTATGACTGATTTCTACCTTGACTACTGAGCAGATGATACCCTCGAGAGTTGTTCTATGGCTGATTTCTACCTTGACTACTGAGCAGATGATACCCTCGAGAGTAGTTCTATGGCTGATTTCTACCTTGACTACTGAGCGGATGATACCCTCGAGAGTAGTTGTATGACTGATTTCTACCTTGACTACTGAGCGGATGATACCCTCGAGAGTTGTTCTATGGCTGATTTCTACCTTGACTACTGAGCGGATGATACCCTCGAGAGTTGTTCTATGGCTGATTTCTACCTTGGCTACTGAGCGAATGATACCCTCGAGAGTATTTGTATGACTGATTTCTACCTTGACTACTGAGCGGATGATACCCTCGAGAGTAGTTGTATGACTGATTTCTACCTTGACTACTGAGCGGATGATACCCTCGAGAGTTGTTCTATGGCTGATTTCTACCTTGACTACTGAGCGGATGATACCCTCGAGAGTTGTTCTATGGCTGATTTCTACCTTGGCTACTGAGCGAATGATACCATCGAGAGTAGTTGTATGACTGATTTCTACCTTGACTACTGAGCGGATGATACCCTCGAGAGTTGTTCTATGGCTGATTTCTACCTTGACAACTGAGCGGATGATACCCTCGAGAGTTGTTCTATGGCTGATTTCTACCTTGGCTACTGAGCGGATGATACCCTCGAGAGTAGTTGTATGACTGATTTCTACCTTGACTACTGAGCGAATGATACCCTCGAGAGTAGTTGTATGACTGATTTCTACCTTGACTACTGAGCGGATGATACCCTCGAGAGTAGTTGTATGACTGATTTCTACCTTGACTACTGAGCGAATGATACCCTCGAGAGTAGTTGTATGACTGATTTCTACCTTGACTACTGAGCGGATGATACCCTCGAGAGTAGTTGTATGACTGATTTCTACCTTGACTACTGAGCGGATGATACCCTCGAGAGTTGTTCTATGGCTGATTTCTACCTTGACTACTGAGCGGATGATACCCTCGAGAGTTGTTCTATGGCTGATTTCTACCTTGGCTACTGAGCGAATGATACCCTCGAGAGTATTTGTATGACTGATTTCTACCTTGACTACTGAGCGGATGATACCCTCGAGAGTATTTGTATGACTGATTTCTACCTTGACTACTGAGCGGATGATACACTCGAGAGTAGTTGTATGACTGATTTCTACCTTGACTACTGAGTGGATGATACCCTCGAGAGTATTTGTATGACTGATTTCTACCTTGACTACTGAGTGGACGATACCCTCGAGAGTATTTGTATGACTGATTTCTACCTTGACTACTGAGTGGATGATACCCTCGAGAGTATTTGTATGACTGATTTCTACCTTGACTACTGAGTGGACGATACCCTCGAGAGTATTTGTATGACTGATTTCTACCTCGACTACTGAGCGGATGATACCCTCGAGAGTATTTGTATGACTGATTTCTACCTTGACTACTGAGTGGATGATACCCTCGAGAGTAGTTGTATGACTGATTTCTACCTTGACTACTGAGCGGATGATACCCTCGAGAGTTGTTCTATGACTGATTTCTACCTTGACTACTGAGTGGATGATACCCTCGAGAGTAGTTGTATGACTGATTTCTACCTTGACTACTGAGTGGATGATACCCTCGAGAGTAGTTGTATGACTGATTTCTACCTTGACTACTGAGTGGATGATACCCTCGAGAGTAGTTGTATGAATGATTTAAAGTCGATCGCTAAACCAATTTACAACACTGTCTTGTTTATACAGATCATTAAATATCTCACATTTTACAAAGACTCGACCATAGAACGGAAAACAATCTATTATCAATAATAATCAAATTTTCTTAAATTTCAAAGCGTAAAATTATTAGTCTGTCATAAAAATCTCTTTATTTTAACCTACAAGTAAATGCTATAGTTAAATAGGATCATGGAACTAAATCAGATAAGCATATGTAGTGGCCTCTAACACATTTTTAAGACAAACTCTAATATATGTTTTTACAAGATTAGAATGAGATGAACACATTTATTTGTTAGAGCTGACTGTATACTATTGTATTATTGTATTAACATTATAAGTCAAGCTTCATACAGGAAGTTCAAAAGTAACAGAATTACATAGAAGTAATTAGATAAATTAAATAAAAATATTAGATATCAAAACATAGTCAATCTTCTGATATTAATAACCCACCATGACAATTGCTTTTGATCAAAGGACGACGATGATGATCATGCGTTCGTCTGCTCTTCACTAAACCAACATGCTGAGTGGATGCGAATCGGTGCAGGTTTTTCTATAATTTGTTTATATATTTGTTGCAATTGGAGATCCAGTTATCAAGAGGGGAGCATTGAAATCCTATTAACCGGTTTATCACCACCACATGTTTGTGCCTTTCCCAAACCAAGACCTCGTTTTCCTACATATGTCATGGCCTTTTTTGTGTTCAATAGTGTAAGGTTAAATTTTGTCTGTTTTGTTGATACTGGTCGAATTGTTGACCATTATCGTTTAATAAAAGCATAGATATCACATTTAGTGCGCACGACGTGTTTCTGGAATAACCTTCATCAGGTGAAGCTGAAAACCAAAAGACTGAAAAGTCAAGTAATAAACACAACTGGAGCAAGAAAATCAAAGGTGTTAAAGAGAATAGTTAACTTCTGTTACACATTAGTGTTAACAATAATACTGGGGTCAGTTGTTGAACATATGATTAAACTAATTACATTTTTAATTACTAATCACATAATTAGCTAAGTATGTGATTAGGAATTAAAAGTGTAATTAGGGCTAATATGTCAGTGTCAAAATACTGACTACTGGTCGGAAGATAGCCTTGAGGACTATAAGTCAACCAGAAGAGTTATCGACCCAGTGATATAACTTTATTTTCAAAATGTTTAGCTGGAATATGATAATAAGTGATTAACGATGTTTTCTTGAAACGAGATGATGTTTCTCAGCCATCTCTCATCGAAGGGCTGAGATGAAAGATGACCGAGAAACGTCCTCGAGTTTTCAAAAACATCTTTAACTATTTTATCGCTATGATAGTATGTTTATCAAGGATTTGGTAATGTGACGTCATTATAACGTCATATTAGAAAACAGCGATATTACTACGCGTCCTTGACAACGCGTAACGATTAGCGATAATTTGAATCATCTCAGCGCTTACGTGATATGAAACATATTGGTTTTAAACATCAAAGGGAAAAGAAACAAAATAGCGATAATGTTAGCTCAATGAAAGAATAATGCAAAGGCAGACATATTGTTCGCAATACTCCCCGAGTCCGAATCAACAAGTATTTACTCTTACTTCTTCATGCCGTGTGTCAAACCAACAAGATATCAGTTGTATAGAGATTGTTGAGATACGACTAGGAACAAAACTGCATAACATCTCCAAGTCGATCATATTGATTACCATGACATTTTGTTGCGTTAACACGTGTATATTACGCATTTGTTTGTTGTTGTTTTTAACAAATTGCATTACTGTTTTGCAGCACCTGCATAATGCAGTATATATCTCTCAGTTGATACAATATTCCAGAGCGTGTGGTTCCTATCACGATTTTCTTGATAGATGGTTGCTGCTAACAAGGAAGCTACTGAACCAAGGGTTTCTCTTGGCTAAGTTGAAGTCACCACTTCGAAAGTTTTACGATCGCCACCGTGATTTGATTGACCGCTATGGAATATCTGTGTCATAAATGACCAATGGATATGTTCCACTTGTCGTAAGCGATTCCGATTCCTTTCCTCATTTGTGAATTATCACCGGGTTTGTAACTAGATTAACACGATGAGTGCCACTAGTGGAGCAGGAACTGCTCAACCTTCCGGAGCACCTGAGTTCTCCCCCAGTTTTAAGTGGGGTTTGTGTTACTCGATCTTTAGTTTTATATGTATGTCTTATAGATCGTTGTTTGTCCTTTTGTACTTTTTCTTTTGTGTTGTCTGTTCTTCTTCGAGTTACAGATTATACCACTTTGGTATCGTCAAACGTATCTATGAAAGTGCTACAATTTAATACTGCGCCGTTTGAACGAAAAAGGTCACATCCCGTATTTATCAATCCATGAATTATGCATGCCATAGGCTCATTTGTATGTGACCACAAATAAATATTTTTCCAGATCTGAAGCACTGCGAAATATCAGTAATGGGAGAACTCGTTGAGTTTGACATATGAGTGAAAGATGTTCAAATCTGAAAGCAAATATAATTTAGAAATAAATGTTAGAGAAAGTCAAAGGAGAAAGGCACAGTTCATGACAAAGAGTCAATTGCATGTGACCTTCCGATTTCGCACTCTCGTGACATATCTGTTAATGGGAACACGGTGATCTGATTGATACACCAGAAATATCAAATTCAAGTTGTTTTCTAGAACTATAGGTATGACAAAAGACAGAACAAAGATCTTTACAAGTGTTGTAGAACAAGTAGAACGTGTGGCGGGTTATTACATTGTATAACATCCGATTCATTATTGATGTACAATGTAGGCCTACAATTCATTTAACATAAAGTCAATTAGAGACTATTTACCCTTACATCAAATTAACAAAGATTAAACAATTAACTGCCGTGACATTTCAACAGAAATAAACAAGTTTTACAGATACAATCAATTTTACACGAATCAGTTAAAAGCCGTATCCGTATAGCAAAAGAGATAACCCAATTTTAAAAGCATACGTTGTTTACTGACAATTCACACCATGTTCTAACTCAAACAATTCCTTCGATTTTCATTACTTTAAGGATACGCCTTAGTGTTCCTAATTCTGTCGATATCAATAGATTATACCAAATAATCCATATTATTGCAATTCCTAATTAATAACTGAAAAACAACGCCAGGCAGAATTGTATATAATATACAAAACCGTTTATGGTAGGGAGGCGGACATCATCCGTTCGGAACTATTGTAATATTCTATTCAATTAAGATGACTATCTGGTAAATAATTTGATCTTTGTTTGACCAATTATTTCCATTTTGTAAAATATGACGACATAATTTTATTAAATATTCGTAATAGTCTGTGTACTCTAAAACCTGCAATCGCCTCGGTAGTGTAATGGTTAGCGTGGCCATCTTGAGTGCGGATAGGTCGTGGGTTCAAGCCCTGGCCACGTCAAACCAAGACTATAAATTATGTGTTGCTTCTCCACTAAGCACGCATCATTGTTGTCCTATATTGTGTCATTACGTTCTGAATTCCGTGTTGTGATGTCCGTTACGATGTCCGCATACAAACTATATTCGGTTCGTCTTTACTTCCAGTTGTTTGTATGAATGCGCATGTTTTATTTAAGTTATTTGTGTTTGTTTGCGAATAGTGGTTTCCAACGCATATTGTGTTGTGTTACTGCTTTGTTTTTCTTCGCCTTGTGTATCCCATGTTGCCAGTTTCTATTGATTTTTCGTTTTTGATTGCCCCTTCGGTATTCTCTAACGTTTATTAAGAAGTCAGAGTAGTAAGATGCAACTCCATTGCTTTACCTGCCCCAAGCACTTTTAAATTATTTGGCCTTCCAATTGTTCAGAGTGCCTGATATAATAAAATACTAAGTAAAAATATCACACTGTCAGAAGACGAAGATTATTATTTAGAAACGTGTAGTGCACATACAAGTAGATATCGACATTTGTTTGTTGTTGTTTTTTTTATATTTCTAATGACTTATTTTAATTTATTTAAGAATGTACTATTTTCAAAACAATCGTGACTATATTTGTAATGCATATCTAAATGAATTGAATTCAAAGATCACTTAATGTGAGCGATGATGTCAAAGATAGGTACTCTTGAATGGAATAATAAATATGTTTTACTCTACACTGATCACAGTGGCTTCAAACGTTACAATATAATAAAACAAGTATCATTGACATGACCTCTGTGTACAGAACACTTGAGAACACGAGAGGGTGTTTCTATTTCTGTGAGATCACCGTTTTCAATCGTATATCGCTTCATTTCATGTATGTTATTGACATTAATTACCGTTTTTCCGGCACCTAATTTTCATAATACCTGTCTTGTACACGTTATCTGAATTAAAGCGACCGAATCAATTGGTGGCTTGGACAACATCGAAGGGGTGATTTTCAGAAGCTGAATCTATTGGTGGATTCAAGAAAATAGGAAGAGTAGAATATGGAAATCAAATCTGGCGGATTTTGTTCTAAGAAAAGTTTTAATATACCAAAAGAGATAATCAGAACCCGTAAATCGAAGGACAGACGATACAATGGCCAAAAGAAAAAGTACAAAGGACAAACAATAATCTACAAAACATTACACAGAAAACTAAAGACCGAGCAGCATGACCCCACTGGGAGGTCACCTCAGGTATATTCCTCTTTTTCTTAGCAAAATTGTAGATCGTTATTTGTCCTTTTTATTTCGGCCATTGTGTTGTCTATTCCTCCTCGATTTACGGATTCTGATTACCTCTTTGGTATCTTCCAACTCTTCTTATACACGACTCCCATTTAGGTACGGATCGTTAATGACTGTCTTATAATTGCACTCATTGGATATAAAGTACAGATTGCAGCAGATTATAATGAGTAAAAGTTTGTTAGGAGTGGTCGTTTGTGGCCCGCGTCATGGTCATTATCTCGTTAGGAGTGGTCGTTTGTGGCCCGCGTCATGGTCATTATCTCGTTAGGAGTAGTCGTTCGTGGCCCGCCTCATGGTCATTATCTCGTTAGGGGTGGTCGTTTCTTGCCCGCCTCATGGTCATTATCTCGTTAGGAGTGGTTGTTTGTTAGGAGTGACCTCATGGTCATTATCTCGTTAGGAGTGGTCGTTTGTTAGGAGTGACCTCATGGTCATTATCTCGTTAGGTATGGTCGTTTGTTAGGAGTGGCCCCATGGTCATTATCTCGTTAGGAGTGGTTGTTTCTGGCCCGCCTCATTGTTATTATCTCGTTAGGAGTGGTCGTTTGTTAGGAGTGGCCCCATGGTCATTATCTCGTTAGGAGTGGTTGTTTCTGGCCCGCCTCATGGTCATTATCTCGTTAGGAGTGGTCGTTTGTTAGGGGTGACCTCATGGTCATTATCTCGTTAGGAGTGGTCGTTTGTTAGGAGTGGCCCCATGGTCATGGTCGTTTGTGGCCCGCCTCACGGTCATTATCTCGTTAGGAGTGGTCCTTTGTGGCCCGCCTCGTGGTCATTATCTCGTTAGAAGTGGTCATTTGTGGCCCGCCCCATGGTCATTATCTCGTTAGGAGTGGTCGTTTGTGGCAGGCCTCGTGGTCATTATCTCGTTAGGAGTGGTCGTTTGTTAGGAGTGGCCTCGTGGTCATTATTTCGTTTGGAGTGGTCGTTTGTTAGGAGTGGCCCCATGGTCATTATCTCGTTAGGAGTGGTCTTTTGTTAGGAGTGGCCCCATGGCCATTATCTCGTTAGCAGTAGTCGTGTGTGGCACGCCTCATGGTCATTATCTCGCTAGGAGTGGTCGTTTGTTAGGAGTGGCCTCATGGTCATTATCTCGTTAGGAGTGGTCGTTTGTGGCCCGCCTCATGGTCATTATCTCGTTAGGAGTGGTCGTTTGAGGCCCTCCTCATGGTCATTATCTCGTTAGGAGTGATCGTTTGTTAGGAGTGGCCCCATGGTCTTTATCTCGTTAGGAGTGGTCATTTGTGGACGCCTCATGGTCATTATCTCGTTAGGAGTGGTCGTTTGTTAGGAGTGGCCCCATGGTCTTTATCTCGTTAGGAGTGGTCATTTGTGGACCGCCTCATGGTCATTATCTCGTTAGGAGTGGTCGTTTGTGGCCCGCCTCATGGTCATTATCTCGTTAGGAGTGGTCGTTTGTTAGGAGTGGCCTCATGGTCATTATCTCGTTAGGAGTGGTCGTTTGTGGCCCGCCTCATGGTCATTATCTCGTTAGGAGTGGTCGTTTGTTAGGAGTGGCCTCATGGTCATTATCTCGTTAGGAGTGGTCGTTTGTTAGGAGTGGCCCCATGGTCATTATCTCGTTAGGAGTGGTCGTTTGTTAGGAGTGGCCCCATGGTCATTATCTCGTTAGGTGTGGTCGTTTGTTAGGAGTGGCCCCATGGTCATTATCTCGTTAGGAGTGGTCGATTGTTAGGAGTGGCTCCATGGTCTTTATCTCGTTAGGAGTGGCAATTTGTGGACCACCTCATGGTCATTATCTCGTTAGGAGTGGTCGTTTGTGGCCCGCCTCATGGTCATTATCTCGTTAGGAGTGGTCGTTTGTTAGGAGTGGCCCCATGGTCATTATTTCGTTAGGAGTGGTCGTTTGTTAGGAGTGGCCCCATGGTCATTATCTCGTTAGGAGTGGTCGTTTGTGGCCCGCCCCATGGTCATTATCTCGTTAGGAGTGGTCGTTTGTGGCCCGCCTCGTGGTCATTATCTCGTTAGGAGTGGTCGTTTGTTAGGAGTGGCCCCATGGTCATTATTTCGTTAGGAGTGGTCGTTTGTTAGGAGTGGCCCCATGGTCATTATCTCGTTAGGAGTGGTCGTTTGTGGCCCGCCCCATGGTCATTATCTCGTTAGGAGTGGTCGTTTGTGGCCCGCCTCGTGGTCATTATCTCGTTAGGAGTGGTCGTTTGTTAGGAGTGGCCCCATGGTCATTATCTCGTTAGGAGTGGTCGTTTGTGGCCCGCCTCATGGTCATTATCTCGTTAGGAGTGGTCGTTTGTTAGGAGTGGCCCCATGGTCATTATCTCGTTAGGAGTGGTCGTTTGTGGTCCGCCTCGTGGTCATTATCTCGTTAGGAGTGGTCGTTTGTTAGGAGTGGCCCCATGGTCATTATCTCGTTAGGAGTGGTCGTTTGTGGCCCGCCTCATGGTCATTATCTCGTTAGGTGTGGTCGTTTGTTAGGAGTGGCCCCATGGTCATTATCTCGTTAGGAGTGGTCGTTTGTGGCCGGCCTCATGGTCATTATCTCGTTAGGAGATGTCGTTTGTTAGGAGTGACCCCATGGTCATTATCTCGTTAGGTGTGGTCGTTTGTTAGGAGTGGCCCCATGGTCATTATCTCGTTAGGAGTGGTCGTTTGTTAGGAGTGGCCCCATGGTCATTATCTCGTTAGGAGTGGTCGATTGTTAGGAGTGGCCCCATGGTCTTTATCTCGTTAGGAGTGGTAATTTGTGGACCACCTCATGGTCATTATCTCGTTAGGAGTGGTCGTTTGTGGCCCGCCTCATGGTCATTATCTCGTTAGGAGTGGTCGTTTGTTAGGAGTGGTCGTTTGTTAGGAGTGGCCCCATGGTCATTATTTCGTTAGGAGTGGTCGTTTGTTAGGAGTGGCCCCATGGTCATTATCTCGTTAGGAGTGGTCGTTTGTTAGGAGTGGCCCCATGGTCATTATCTCGTTAGGAGTGGTCGTTTGTTAGGAGTTGCCCAATGATCATTATCTCGTTAGGAGTGGTCGTTTGTTAGGAGTGGCCCCATGGTCATTATCTCGTTAGGAGTGGTCGTTTGTTAGGAGTGGCCCCATGGTCATTATCTCGTTAGGTGTGGTCGTTTGTTAGGAGTGGCCCCATGGTCATTATCTCGTTAGGTGTGGTCGTTTGTGGCCCCCCTCATGGTCATTAACTCGTTAGGAGTGGTCGTTTGTGGCCCGCACAAAGGTCATTATCTCGTTAGGAGTGGTCGTTTGTGGCCCGCCTCATGGTCATTATCTCGTTAGGAGTGGTCGTTTGTTAGGAATGGTCGTTTGTTAGGAGTGGCCCCATGGTCATTATCTCGTTAGGAGTGGTCTTTTGTGGCCCCCCTCATGGTCATTAACTCGTTAGGAGTGGTCGTTTGTGGCCCCCCTCATGGTCATTATCTCGTTAGGAGTGGTCGTTTGTTAGGAGTGGCCCCATGGTATTTATCTCGTTAGGAGTGATCGTTTGTGGATCGCCTCATGGTCATTATCTCGTTAGGAGTGATCGTTTGTTAGGAGTGGCCCCATGGTCATTATCTAGTTAGGAGTGGTCATTTGTTAGGA
Source organism: Bathymodiolus septemdierum (assembly GCA_963383655.1). Taxonomy (NCBI): domain Eukaryota; kingdom Metazoa; phylum Mollusca; class Bivalvia; order Mytilida; family Modiolidae; genus Bathymodiolus; species Bathymodiolus septemdierum. Next base: position 1,093,912 of record OY726529.1, on the reverse strand, counting down.
GTGGCCTCATGGTCATTATCTCGTTAGGAGTGGTCATTTGTTAGGAGTGGCCTCATGGTCATTATCTCGTTAGGAGTGGTCATTTGTTAGGAGTGGCCTCATGGTCATTATCTCGTTAGGAGTGGTCGTTTGTTAGCAGTGGCCCATGGTCATTATCTCGTTAGGAGTGGTCGTTTGTGGCCCGCCCCATGGTCATTATCTCGTTAGGAGTGGTCGTTTGTGGCCCGCCTCGTGGTCATTATCTCGTTAGGAATGGTCGTTTGTTAGGAGTGGCCCCATGGTCATTATCTCGTTAGGAGTGGTCGATTGTTAGGAGTGGCCCCATGGTCTTTATCTCGTTAGGAGTGGCAATTTGTGGACCACCTCATGGTCATTATCTCGTTAGGAGTGGTCGTTTGTGGCCCGCCTCATGGTCATTATCTCGTTAGGAGTGGTCGTTTGTTAGGAGTGGCCCCATGGTCATTATTTCGTTAGGAGTGGTCGTTTGTTAGGAGTGGCCCCATGGTCATTATCTCGTTAGGAGTGATCGTTTGTTAGGAGTGGCCCCATGGTCATTATCTAGTTAGGAGTGGTCGTTTGTTATGAGTTGCCCAATGATCATTATCTCGTTAGGAGTGGTCGTTTGTTAGGAGTGGCCCCATGGTATTTATCTCGTTAGGAGTGGTCATTTGTGGACCGCCTCATGGTCATTATCTCGTTAGGAGTGGTCGTTTGTGGCCCGCCTCGTGGTCATTATCTCGTTAGGAGTGGTCGTTTGTTAGGAGTGGCCTCATGGTCATTATTTCGTTAGGAGTGGTCGTTTGTTAGGAGTGGCCCTATGGTCATTATCTCGTTAGGAGTGGTCGTTTGTTAGGAGTGGCCTCATGGTCATTATTTCGTTAGGAGTGGTCGTTTGTTAGGAGTGGCCCCATGGTCATTATCTCGTTAGGAGTGGTCGTTTGTGGCCCGCCTCATGGTCATTATCTCGTTAGGAGTGGTCGTTTGTTAGGAGTGGCCCCATGGTCATTATCTCGTTAGGAGTGGTCGTTTGTGGCCCGCCTCGTGGTCATTATCTCGTTAGGAGTGGTCGTTTGTTAGGAGTGGCCCCATGGTCATTATCTCGTTAGGAGTGGTCGTTTGTGGCCCGCCTCATGGTCATTATCTCGTTAGGTGTGGTCGTTTGTTAGGAGTGTCCCCAAGGTCATTATCTCGTTAGGAGTGGTCGTTTGTGGCCGGCCTCATGGTCATTATCTCGTTAGGAGTGGTCGTTTGTTAGGAGTGACCCCATGGTCATTATCTCGTTAGGTGTGGTCGTTTGTTAGGAGTGGCCCCATGGTCATTATCTCGTTAGGAGTGGTCGTTTGTTAGGAGTGGCTCCATGGTCATTATCTCGTTAGGAGTGGTCGATTGTTAGGAGTGGCCCCATGGTCTTTATCTCGTTAGGAGTGGTAATTTGTGGACCACCTCATGGTCATTATCTCGTTAGGAGTGGTCGTTTGTGGCCCGCCTCATGGTCATTATCTCGTTAGGAGTGGTCGTTTGTTAGGAGTGGTCGTTTGTTAGGAGTGGCCCCATGGTCATTATTTCGTTAGGAGTGGTCGTTTGTTAGGAGTGGCCCCATGGTCATTATCTCGTTAGGAGTGGTCGTTTGTTAGGAGTGGCCCCATGGTCATTATCTCGTTAGGAGTGGTCGTTTGTTAGGAGTTGCCCAATGATCATTATCTCGTTAGGAGTGGTCGTTTGTTAGGAGTGGCCCCATGGTCATTATCTCGTTAGGAGTTGTCGTTTGTTAGGAGTGGCCCCATGGTCATTATCTCGTTAGGTGTGGTCGTTTGTGGCCCCCCTCATGGTCATTAACTCGTTAGGAGTGGTCGTTTGTGGCCCGCCCAAAGGTCATTATCTCGTTAGGAGTGGTCGTTTGTGGCCCGCCTCATGGTCATTATCTCGTTAGGAGTGGTCGTTTGTTAGGAGTGGTCGTTTGTTAGGAGTGGCCCCATGGTCATTATCTCGTTAGGAGTGGTCTTTTGTGGCCCCCCTCATGGTCATTAACTCGTTAGGAGTGGTCGTTTGTGGCCCCCCTCATGGTCATTATCTCGTTAGGAGTGGTCGTTTGTTAGGAGTGGCCCCATGGTATTTATCTCGTTAGGAGTGATCGTTTGTGGATCGCCTCATGGTCATTATCTCGTTAGGAGTGATCGTTTGTTAGGAGTGGCCCCATGGTCATTATCTAGTTAGGAGTGGTCATTTGTTAGGAGTGGCCTCATGGTCATTATCTCGTTAGGAGTGGTCATTTGTTAGGAGTGGCCTCATGGTCATTATCTCGTTAGGAGTGGTCATTTGTTAGGAGTGGCCTCATGGTCATTATCTCGTTAGGAGTGGTCGTTTGTTAGGAGTGGCCCCATGGTCATTATCTCGTTAGGAGTGGTCGTTTGTGGCCCGCCCCATGGTCATTATCTCGTTAGGAGTGGTCGTTTGTGGCCCGCCTCGTGGTCATTATCTCGTTAGGAATGGTCGTTTGTTAGGAGTGGCCCCATGGTCATTATCTCGTTAGGAGTGGTCGTTTGTTAGGAGTGGCCCCATGGTCTTTATCTCGTTAGGAGTGGCAATTTGTGGACCACCTCATGGTCATTATCTCGTTAGGAGTGGTCGTTTGTGGCCCGCCTCATGGTCATTATCTCGTTAGGAGTGGTCGTTTGTTAGGAGTGGCCCCATGGTCATTATTTCGTTAGGAGTGGTCGTTTGTTAGGAGTGGCCCCATGGTCATTATCTCGTTAGGAGTGATCGTTTGTTAGGAGTGGCCCCATGGTCATTATCTAGTTAGGAGTGGTCGTTTGTTATGAGTTGCCCAATGATCATTATCTCGTTAGGAGTGGTCGTTTGTTAGGAGTGGCCCCATGGTATTTATCTCGTTAGGAGTGGTCATTTGTGGACCGCCTCATGGTCATTATCTCGTTAGGAGTGGTCGTTTGTGGCCCGCCTCATGGTCATTATCTCGTTAGGAGTGGTCGTTTGTTAGGAGTGGCCTCATGGTCATTATTTCGTTAGGAGTGGTCGTTTGTTAGGAGTGGCCCTATGGTCATTATCTCGTTAGGAGTGGTCGTTTGTTAGGAGTGGCCTCATGGTCATTATTTCGTTAGGAGTGGTCGTTTGTTAGGAGTGGCCCCATGGTCATTATCTCGTTAGGAGTGGTCGTTTGTGGCCCGCCTCATGGTCATTATCTCGTTAGGAGTGGTCGTTTGTTAGGAGTGGCCCCATGGTCATTATCTCGTTAGGAGTGGTCGTTTGTGGCCCGCCTCGTGGTCATTATCTCGTTCGGAGTGGCCCCATGGTCATTATCTCGTTAGGAGTGGTGGTTTGTGGCCCGCCTCATGGTCATTATCTCGTTAGGTGTGGTCGTTTGTTAGGAGTGGCCCCATGGTCATTATCTCGTTAGGAGTGGTCGTTTGTGGCCGGCCTCATGGTCATTATCTCGTTAGGAGTGGTCGTTTGTTAGGAGTGACCCCATGGTCATTATCTCGTTAGGTGTGGTCGTTTGTTAGGAGTGGCCCCATGGTCATTATCTCGTTAGGAGTGGTCGTTTGTTAGGAGTGGCCCCATGGTCATTATCTCGTTAGGAGTGGTCGATTGTTAGGAGTGGCCCCATGGTCTTTATCTCGTTAGGAGTGGTAATTTGTGGACCACCTCATGGTCATTATCTCGTTAGGAGTGGTCGTTTGTGGCCCGCCTCATGGTCAATATCTCGTTAGGAGTGGTCGTTTGTTAGGAGTGGTCGTTTGTTAGGAGTGGCGCCATGGTCATTATCTCGTTAGGAGTGGTCGTTTGTGGCCCCCCCTCATGGTCATTATCTCGTTAGGAGTGGTCGTTTGTTAGGAGTGGCCCCATGGTATTTATCTCGTTAGGAGTGATCGTTTGTGGATCGCCTCATGGTCATTATCTCGTTAGGAGTGATCGTTTGTTATGAGTGGCCCCATGGTCATTATCTAGTTAGGAGTGGTCATTTGTTAGGAGTGGCCTCATGGTCATCATCTCGTTAGGAGTGGTCATTTGTTAGGAGTGGCCTCATGGTCATTATCTCGTTAGGAGTGGTCATTTGTTAGGAGTGGCCTCATGGTCATTATCTCGTTAGGAGTGGTCGTTTGTTAGGAGTGGCCCCATGGTCATTATCTCGTTAGGAGTGGTCGTTTGTGGCCCGCCCCATGGTCATTATCTCGTTAGGAGTGGTCGTTTGTGGCCCGCCTCGTGGTCATTATCTCGTTAGGAATGGTCGTTTGTTAGGAGTGGCCCCATGGTCATTATCTCGTTAGGAGTGGTCGATTGTGGCCCGCCTCATGGTCATTATCTCGTTAGGAGTGGTCGTTTGTTAGGAGTGGCCCCATGGTCATTATCTCGTTAGGAGTGGTCGTTTGTGGCCCGCCTCGTGGTCATTATCTCGTTAGGAGTGGTCGTTTGTTAGGAGTGGCCCCATGGTCATTATCTCGTTAGGAGTGGTCGTTTGTGGCCCGCCTCATGGTCATTATCTCGTTAGGTGTGGTCGTTTGTTAGGAGTGGCCCCATGGCCATTATCTCGTTAGGAGTGGTCGTTTGTGGCCGGCCTCATGGTCATTATCTCGTTAGGAGTAGTCGTTTGTTAGGAGTGGCTCCATGGTCATTATCTCGTTAGGTGTGGTCGTTTGTTAGGAGTGGCCCCATGGTCATTATCTCGTTAGGAGTGGTCGTTTGTTAGGAGTGGCCCCATGGTCATTATCTCGTTAGGAGTGGTCGATTGTTAGGAGTGGCCCCATGGTCTTTATCTCGTTAGGAGTGGTAATTTGTGGACCACATCATGGTCATTATCTCGTTAGGAGTGGTCGTTTGTGGCCCGCCTCATGGTCATTATCTCGTTAGGAGTGGTGGTTTGTTAGGAGTGGTCGTTTGTTAGGAGTGGCCCCATGGTCATTATTTCGTTAGGAGTGGTCGTTTGTTAGGAGTGGCCCCATGGTCATTATCTCGTTAGGAGTGGTCGTTTGTTAGGAGTGGCCCCATGGTCATTATCTCGTTAGGAGTGGTCGTTTGTTAGGAGTTGCCCAATGATCATTATCTCGTTAGGAGTGGTCGTTTGTTAGGAGTGGCCCTATGGTCATTATCTCGTTAGGAGTGGTCGTTTGTTAGGAGTGGCCCCATGGTCATTATCTCGTTAGGTGTGGTCGTTTGTTAGGAGTGGCCCCATGGTCATTATCTCGTTATGTGTGGTCGTTTGTGGCCCCCCTCATGGTCATTAACTCGTTAGGAGTGGTCGTTTGTGGCCCGCCCAAAGGTCATTATCTCGTTAGGAGTGGTCGTTTGTGGCCCGCCTCATGGTCATTATCTCGTTAGGAGTGGTCGTTTGTTAGGAGTGGTCGTTTGTTAGGAGTGGCCCCATGGTCATTATCTCGTTAGGAGTGGTCTTTTGTGGCCCCCTCATGGTCATTAACTCGTTAGGAGTGGTCGTTTGTGGCCCCCCTCATGGTCATTATCTCGTTAGGAGTGGTCGTTTGTTAGGAGTGGCCCCATGGTATTTATCTCGTTAGGAGTGATCGTTTGTGGATCGCCTCATGGTCATTATCTCGTTAGGAGTGATCGTTTGTTAGGAGTGGCCCCATGGTCATTATCTAGTTAGGAGTGGTCGTTTGTTAAGGGTGGCCCGCCTCATGGTTTTTATCTCGTTAGGAGTGGTCGTTTGCTAGGAGTGGCCCCATGGTCATTATCTAGTTAGGAGTGGTCGTTTGTTAAGGGTGGCCCGCCTCATGGTCATTATCTCGTTAGGAGTGATCGTTTGTTAGGAGTGGCCCCATGGTCATTATCTAGTTAGGAGTGGTCGTTTGTTAAGGGTGGCCCGCCTCATGGTTATTATCTCGTTAGGAGTGGTCGTTTGCTAGGAGTGGCCCCATGTTCATTATCTCGTTAGGTGTGGTCGTTTGTGGCCCGCCTCACGGTCATTATCTCGTTAGGAGTGGTCGCTTGTGGCCCGCCTCACGGTCATTATCTCGTTAGGAGTGGTACTTTTTGGCCCGCCTCGTGGTCATTATCTCGTTAGGAGTGGTCATTTGTGGCACGCCCCATGGCCATTAACTCGTTAGGAGTGATCGTTTTTGGCCCGCCTCACGGTCATTATCTCGTTAGGAGTGGTCCTTTGTGGCCCGCCTCGTGGTCATTATCTCGTTAGGAGTGGTCATTTGTGGCCCGCCCCATGGTCATTATCTCGTTAGGAGTGGTCGTTTGTGGCCCGCCTCGTGGTTATTATTTCGTTAGGAGCGGTCGTTTGTTAGGAGTCGCCCCATGGTCATTATCTCGTTAAGAGTGGTCGATTGTGGTAGGCCTCGTGGTCATTATCTCGTTAGGAGTGGTCGTTTGTTAGGAGTGACCTCATGGTCATTATCTCGTTAGGAGTGGTCGCTTATGGCCCGCCTCATGGTCATTATCTCGTTAGGAGTGGTCGTTTGTTAGGAGTGCCCTCGTGGTCATTATTTCGTTAGGATTGGTCGTTTGTTAGGAGTGGCCCCATGGTCATTATCTCGTTAGGAGTGGTCGTTTGTTAGGAATGGCCCCATGGTCATTATATCGTTAGGAGTGGTCTTTTGTTAGGAGTGGCTCCATGGTCATTATCTCGTTAGCAGTAGTCGTGTGTGGCCCGCCTCATGGTCATTATCTCGTTAGGAGTGATCGTTTGTTAGGAGTGGCACCATGGTCTTTATCTCGTTAGGAGTGGTCATTTGTGGACCGCCTCTTGGTCATTATCTCGTTAGGAGTGGTCGTTTGTGGCCCCCCTCATGGTCATTATCTCGTTAGGAGTGGTCGTTTGTTAGGAGTGGCCCCATGGTCTTTATCTCGTTAGGAGTGGTCATTTGTTGACCGCCTCATGGTCATTATCTCGTTAAGAGTGGTCGTTTGTGGCCGGCCTCATGGTTATTATCTCGTTAGGAGTGATCGTTTGTTAGGAGTGGCCTCATGGTCATTATCTCGTTAGGAGTGGTCGTTTGTTAGGAGTGGCCCCATGGTCATTATCTCGTTAGGTGTGGTCGTTTGTTAGGAGTGGCCCCATGGTCATTATCTCGTTAGGAGTGGTCGTTTGTTACGAGTGGCCCCATGATATTTATCTCGTTAGGAGTGGTCATTTGTGGATCGCCTCATGGTCATTATCTCGTTAGGAGTGGTCGTTTGTGGCCCGCCTCATGGTCATTATCTCGTTAGGAGTGGTCGTTTGCTAGGAGTGGCCGCATGGTCATTATCTCGTTAGGAGTGGTCGTTTGTTAGGAGTGGCCCCATGGTCATTATCTCGTTAGGAGTGGTCGTTTGTTAGGAGTGGCCCCATGGTCATTATCTCGTTAGGAGTGGTCGATTGTTAGGAGTGGCCCCATGGTCTTTATCTCGTTAGGAGTGGTAATTTGTGGACCACCTCATGGTCATTATCTCGTTAGGTGTGGTCGTTTGTTAGGAGTGGCCTAATGGTCATTATCTCGTTAGGAGTGGTCGTTTGTTAGGAGTGACCCCATGGTCATTATCTCGTAAGGAGTAGTCGTTTGTGGCCCGCCTCAAGGTCATTATCTCGTTAGGAGTGGTCGTTTGTGGCCCGCCTCAAGGTCATTATCTCGTTAGGAGTGGTCGTTTGTTAGGAGTGGCCTCATGGTCATTATTTCGTTAGGAGTGGTCGTTTGTTAGGAGTGGCCCCATGGTCATTATCTCGTTAGGAGTGGTCGTTTGTGGCCCGCCTCATGGTCATTATCTCGTTAGGAGTGGTCGTTTGTTAGGAGTGGCCCCATGGTCATTATCTCGTTAGGAGTGGTCGTTTGTGGCCCGCCTCGTGGTCATTATCTCGTTAGGAGTGGTCGTTTGTTAGGAGTGGCCCCATGGTCATTATCTCGTTAGGAGTGGTCGTTTGTGGCCCGCCTCATGGTCATTATCTCGTTAGGTGTGGTCGTTTGTTAGGAGTGGCCCCATGGTCATTATCTCGTTAGGAGTGGTCGTTTGTGGCCGGCCTCATGGTCATTATCTCGTTAGGAGTGGTCGTTTGTTAGGAGTGGCTCCATGGTCATTATCTCGTTAGGTGTGGTCGTTTGTTAGGAGTGGCCCCATGGTCATTATCTCGTTAGGAGTGGTCGTTTGTTAGGAGTGGCCCCATGGTCATTATCTCGTTAGGAGTGTTCGATTGTTAGGAGTGGCCCCATGGTCTTTATCTCGTTAGGAGTGGTAATTTGTGGACCACCTCATGGTCATTATCTCGTTAGGAGTGGTCGTTTGTGGCCCGCCTCATGGTCATTATCTCGTTAGGAGTGGTCGTTTGTTAGGAGTGGTCGTTTGTTAGGAGTGACCCCATGGTCATTATTTCGTTAGGAGTGGTCGTTTGTTAGGAGTGGCCCCATGGTCATTATCTCGTTAGGAGTGGTCGTTTGTTAGGAGTGGCCCCATGGTCATTATCTCGTTAGGAGTGGTCGTTTGTTAGGAGTTGCCCAATGATCATTATCTCGTTAGGAGTGGTCGTTTGTTAGGAGTGGCCCCATGGTCATTATCTCGTTAGGAGTGGTCGTTTGTTAGGAGTGGCCCCATGGTCATTATCTCGTTAGGTGTGGTCGTTTGTTAGGAGTGGCCCCATGGTCATTATCGCGTTAGGTGTGGTCGTTTGTGGCCCCCCTCATGGTCATTAACTCGTTAGGAGTGGTCGTTTGTGGCCCGCCCAAAGGTCATTATATCGTTAGGAGTGGTCGTTTGTGGCCCGCCTCATGGTCATTATCTCGTTAGGAGTGGTCGTTTGTTAGGAGTGGTCGTTTGTTAGGAGTGGCCCAATGTTCATTATCTCGTTAGGAGTGGTCTTTTGTGGCCCCCCTCATGGTCATTAACTCGTTAGGAGTTGTCGTTTGTGGCCCCCCTCATGGTCATTATCTCGTTAGGAGTGGTCGTTTGTTAGGAGTGGCCCCATGGTATTTATCTCGTTAGGAGTGATCGTTTGTGGATCGCCTCATGGTCATTATCTCGTTAGGAGTGATCGTTTGTTAGGAGTGGCCCCATGGTCATTATCTAGTTAGGAGTGGTCGTTTGTTAAGGGTGGCCCGCCTCATGGTTTTTATCTCGTTAGGAGTGGCCGTTTGCTAGGAGTGGCCCCATGGTCATTATCTAGTTAGGAGTGGTCGTTTGTTAAGGGTGGCCCGCCTCATGGTCATTATCTCGTTAGGAGTGATCGTTTGTTAGGAGTGGCCCCATGGTCATTATCTAGTTAGGAGTGGTCGTTTGTTAAGGGTGGCCCGCCTCATGGTTATTATCTCGTTAGGAGTGGTCGTTTGCTAGGAGTGGCCCCATGTTCATTATCTCGTTAGGTGTGGTCGTTTGTGGCCCGCCTCACGGTCATTATCTCGTTAGGAGTGGTCGCTTGTGGCCCGCCTCACGGTCATTATCTCGTTAGGAGTGGTACTTTTTGGCCCGCCTCGTGGTCATTATCTCGTTAGGAGTGGTCATTTGTGGCCCGCCCCATGGTCATTAACTCGTTAGGAGTGATCGTTTTTGGCCCGCCTCACGGTCATTATCTCGTTAGGAGTGGTCCTTTGTGGCCCGCCTCGTGGTCATTATCTCGTTAGGAGTGGTCATTTGTGGCCCGCCCCATGGTCATTATCTCGTTAGGAGTGGTCGTTTGTGGCCCGCCTCGTGGTTATTATTTCGTTAGGAGCGGTCGTTTGTTAGGAGTCGCCCCATGGTCATTATCTCGTTAGGAGTGGTCGATTGTGGTAGGCCTCGTGGTCATTATCTCGTTAGGAGGGGTCGTTTGTTAGGAGTGACCTCATGGTCATTATCTCGTTAGGAGTGGTCGTTTATGGCCCGCCTCATGGTCATTATCTCGTTAGGAGTGGTCGTTTGTTAGGAGTGGCCCCATGGTCATTATCTCGTTAGGTGTGGTCGTTTGTGGCCCCCCTCATGGTCATTAACTCGTTAGGAGTGGTCGTTTGTGGCCCGCCCAAAGGTCATTATCTCGTTAGGAGTGGTCGTTTGTGGCCCGCCTCATGGTCATTATCTCGTTAGGAGTGGTCGTTTGTTAGGAGTGGTCGTTTGTTAGGAGTGGCCCCATGGTCATTATCTCGTTAGGAGTGGTCTTTTGTGGCCCCCCTCATGGTCATTAACTCGTTAGGAGTGGTCGTTTGTGGCCCCCCTCATGGTCATTATCTCGTTAGGAGTGGTCGTTTGTTAGGAGTGGCCCCATGGTATTTATCTCGTTAGGAGTGATCGTTTGTGGATCGCCTCATGGTCATTATCTCGTTAGGAGTGATCGTTTGTTAGGAGTGGCCCCATGGTCATTATCTAGTTAGGAGTGGTCATTTGTTAGGAGTGGCCTCATGGTCATTATCTCGTTAGGAGTGGTCATTTGTTAGGAGTGGCCTCATGGTCATTATCTCGTTAGGAGTGGTCATTTGTTAGGAGTGGCCTCATGGTCATTATCTCGTTAGGAGTGGTCGTTTGTTAGGAGTGGCCCCATGGTCATTATCTCGTTAGGAGTGGTCGTTTGTGGCCCGCCCCATGGTCATTATCTCGTTAGGAGTGGTCGTTTGTGGCCCGCCTCGTGGTCATTATCTCGTTAGGAATGGTCGTTTGTTAGGAGTGGCCCCATGGTCATTATCTCGTTAGGAGTGGTCGTTTGTTAGGAGTGGCCCCATGGTCTTTATCTCGTTAGGAGTGGCAATTTGTGGACCACCTCATGGTCATTATCTCGTTAGGAGTGGTCGTTTGTGGCCCGCCTCATGGTCATTATCTCGTTAGGAGTGGTCGTTTGTTAGGAGTGGCCCCATGGTCATTATTTCGTTAGGAGTGGTCGTTTGTTAGGAGTGGCCCCATGGTCATTATCTCGTTAGGAGTGATCGTTTGTTAGGAGTGGCCCCATGGTCATTATCTAGTTAGGAGTGGTCGTTTGTTATGAGTTGCCCAATGATCATTATCTCGTTAGGAGTGGTCGTTTGTTAGGAGTGGCCCCATGGTATTTATCTCGTTAGGAGTGGTCATTTGTGGACCGCCTCATGGTCATTATCTCGTTAGGAGTGGTCGTTTGTGGCCCGCCTCATGGTCATTATCTCGTTAGGAGTGGTCGTTTGTTAGGAGTGGCCTCATGGTCATTATTTCGTTAGGAGTGGTCGTTTGTTAGGAGTGGCCCTATGGTCATTATCTCGTTAGGAGTGGTCGTTTGTTAGGAGTGGCCTCATGGTCATTATTTCGTTAGGAGTGGTCGTTTGTTAGGAGTGGCCCCATGGTCATTATCTCGTTAGGAGTGGTCGTTTGTGGCCCGCCTCATGGTCATTATCTCGTTAGGAGTGGTCGTTTGTTAGGAGTGGCCCCATGGTCATTATCTCGTTAGGAGTGGTCGTTTGTGGCCCGCCTCGTGGTCATTATCTCGTTAGGAGTGGCCCCATGGTCATTATCTCGTTAGGAGTGGTGGTTTGTGGCCCGCCTCATGGTCATTATCTCGTTAGGTGTGGTCGTTTGTTAGGAGTGGCCCCATGGTCATTATCTCGTTAGGAGTGGTCGTTTGTGGCCGGCCTCATGGTCATTATCTCGTTAGGAGTGGTCGTTTGTTAGGAGTGACCCCATGGTCATTATCTCGTTAGGTGTGGTCGTTTGTTAGGAGTGGCCCCGTGGTCATTATCTCGTTAGGAGTGGTCGTTTGTTAGGAGTGGCCCCATGGTCATTATCTCGTTAGGAGTGGTCGATTGTTAGGAGTGGCCCCATGGTCTTTATCTCGTTAGGAGTGGTAATTTGTGGACCACCTCATGGTCATTATCTCGTTAGGAGTGGTCGTTTGTGGCCCGCCTCATGGTCAATATCTCGTTAGGAGTGGTCGTTTGTTAGGAGTGGTCGTTTGTTAGGAGTGGCCCCATGGTCATTATCTCGTTAGGAGTGGTCGTTTGTTAGGAGTTGCCCAATGATCATTATCTCGTTAGGAGTGGTCGTTTGTTAGGAGTGGCCCCATGGTCATTATCTCGTTAGGAGTGGTCGTTTGTTAGGAGTGGCCCCATGGTCATTATCTCGTTAGGTGTGGTCGTTTGTTAGGAGTGGCCCCATGGTCATTATCTCGTTAGGTGTGGTCGTTTGTGGCCCCCCTCATGGTCATTAACTCGTTAGGAGTGGTCGTTTGTGGCCCGCCCAAAGGTCATTATCTCGTTAGGAGTGGTCGTTTGTGGCCCGCCTCATGGTCATTATCTCGTTAGGAGTGGTCGTTTGTTAGGAGTGGTCGTTTGTTAGGAGTGGCCCCATGGTCATTATCTCGTTAGGAGTGGTCTTTTGTGGCCCCCCTCATGGTCATTAACTCGTTAGGAGTGGTCGTTTGTGGCCCCCCTCATGGTCATTATCTCGTTAGGAGTGGTCGTTTGTTAGGAGTGGCCCCATGGTATTTATCTCGTTAGGAGTGATCGTTTGTGGATCGCCTCATGGTCATTATCTCGTTAGGAGTGATCGTTTGTTATGAGTGGCCCCATGGTCATTATCTAGTTAGGAGTGGTCATTTGTTAGGAGTGGCCTCATGGTCATTATCTCGTTAGGAGTGGTCATTTGTTAGGAGTGGCCTCATGGTCATTATCTCGTTAGGAGTGGTCATTTGTTAGGAGTGGCCTCATGGTCATTATCTCGTTAGGAGTGGTCGTTTGTTAGGAGTGGCCCCATGGTCATTATCTCGTTAGGAGTGGTCGTTTGTGGCCCGCCCCATGGTCATTATCTCGTTAGGAGTGGTCGTTTGTGGCCCGCCTCGTGGTCATTATCTCGTTAGGAATGGTCGTTTGTTAGGAGTGGCCCCATGGTCATTATCTCGTTAGGAGTGGTCGATTGTGGCCCGCCTCATGGTCATTATCTCGTTAGGAGTGGTCGTTTGTTAGGAGTGGCCCCATGGTCATTATCTCGTTAGGAGTGGTCGTTTGTGGCCCGCCTCGTGGTCATTATCTCGTTAGGAGTGGTCGTTTGTTAGGAGTGGCCCCATGGTCATTATCTCGTTAGGAGTGGTCGTTTGTGGCCCGCCTCATGGTCATTATCTCGTTAGGTGTGGTCGTTTGTTAGGAGTGGCCCCATGGTCATTATCTCGTTAGGAGTGGTCGTTTGTGGCCGGCCTCATGGTCATTATCTCGTTAGGAGTGGTCGTTTGTTAGGAGTGGCTCCATGGTCATTATCTCGTTAGGTGTGGTCGTTTGTTAGGAGTGGCCCCATGGTCATTATCTCGTTAGGAGTGGACGTTTGTTAGGAGTGGCCCCATGGTCATTATCTCGTTAGGAGTGTTCGATTGTTAGGAGTGGCCCCATGGTCTTTATCTCGTTAGGAGTGGTAATTTGTGGACCACCTCATGGTCATTATCTCGTTAGGAGTGGTCGTTTGTGGCCCGCCTCATGGTCATTATCTCGTTAGGAGTGGTCGTTTGTTAGGAGTGGTCGTTTGTTAGGAGTGACCCCATGGTCATTATTTCGTTAGGAGTGGTCGTTTGTTAGGAGTGGCCCCATGGTCATTATCTCGTTAGGAGTGGTCGTTTGTTAGGAGTGGCCCCATGGTCATTATCTCGTTAGGAGTGGTCGTTTGTTAGGAGTTGCCCAATGATCATTATCTCGTTAGGAGTGGTCGTTTGTTAGGAGTGGCCCCATGGTCATTATCTCGTTAGGAGTGGTCGTTTGTTAGGAGTGGCCCCATGGTCATTATCTCGTTAGGTGTGGTCGTTTGTTAGGAGTGGCCCCATGGTCATTATCGCGTTAGGTGTGGTCGTTTGTGGCCCCCCTCATGGTCATTAACTCGTTAGGAGTGGTCGTTTGTGGCCCGCCCAAAGGTCATTATATCGTTAGGAGTGGTCGTTTGTGGCCCGCCTCATGGTCATTATCTCGTTAGGAGTGGTCGTTTGTTAGGAGTGGTCGTTTGTTAGGAGTGGCCCAATGTTCATTATCTCGTTAGGAGTGGTCTTTTGTGGCCCCCCTCATGGTCATTAACTCGTTAGGAGTTGTCGTTTGTGGCCCCCCTCATGGTCATTATCTCGTTAGGAGTGGTCGTTTGTTAGGAGTGGCCCCATGGTATTTATCTCGTTAGGAGTGATCGTTTGTGGATCGCCTCATGGTCATTATCTCGTTAGGAGTGATCGTTTGTTAGGAGTGGCCCCATGGTCATTATCTAGTTAGGAGTGGTCGTTTGTTAAGGGTGGCCCGCCTCATGGTTTTTATCTCGTTAGGAGTGGCCGTTTGCTAGGAGTGGCCCCATGGTCATTATCTAGTTAGGAGTGGTCGTTTGTTAAGGGTGGCCCGCCTCATGGTCATTATCTCGTTAGGAGTGATCGTTTGTTAGGAGTGGCCCCATGGTCATTATCTAGTTAGGAGTGGTCGTTTGTTAAGGGTGGCCCGCCTCATGGTTATTATCTCGTTAGGAGTGGTCGTTTGCTAGGAGTGGCCCCATGTTCATTATCTCGTTAGGTGTGGTCGTTTGTGGCCCGCCTCACGGTCATTATCTCGTTAGGAGTGGTCGCTTGTGGCCCGCCTCACGGTCATTATCTCGTTAGGAGTGGTACTTTTTGGCCCGCCTCGTGGTCATTATCTCGTTAGGAGTGGTCATTTGTGGCCCGCCCCATGGTCATTAACTCGTTAGGAGTGATCGTTTTTGGCCCGCCTCACGGTCATTATCTCGTTAGGAGTGGTCCTTTGTGGCCCGCCTCGTGGTCATTATCTCGTTAGGAGTGGTCATTTGTGGCCCGCCCCATGGTCATTATCTCGTTAGGAGTGGTCGTTTGTGGCCCGCCTCGTGGTTATTATTTCGTTAGGAGCGGTCGTTTGTTAGGAGTCGCCCCATGGTCATTATCTCGTTAGGAGTGGTCGATTGTGGTAGGCCTCGTGGTCATTATCTCGTTAGGAGGGGTCGTTTGTTAGGAGTGACCTCATGGTCATTATCTCGTTAGGAGTGGTCGTTTATGGCCCGCCTCATGGTCATTATCTCGTTAGGAGTGGTCGTTTGTTAGGAGTGCCATCGTGGTCATTATTTCGTTAGGATTGGTCGTTTGTTAGGAGTGGCCCCATGGTCATTATCTCGTTAGGAGTGGTCGTTTGTTAGGAGTGGCCCCATGGTCATTATATCGTTAGGAGTGGTCTTTTGTTAGGAGTGGCTCCATGGTCATTATCTCGTTAGCAGTAGTCGTGTGTGGCCCGCCTCATGGTCATTATCTCGTTAGGAGTGATCGTTTGTTAGGAGTGGCACCATGGTCTTTATCTCGTTAGGAGTGGTCATTTGTGGACCGCCTCATGGTCATTATCTCGTTAGGAGTGGTCGTTTGTGGCCCCCCTCATGGTCATTATCTCGTTAGGAGTGGTCGTTTGTTAGGAGTGGCCCCATGGTCTTTATCTCGTTAGGAGTGGTCATTTGTTGACCGCCTCATGGTCATTATCTCGTTAGGAGTGGTCGTTTGTGGCCGGCCTCATGGTTATTATCTCGTTAGGAGTGATCGTTTGTTAGGAGTGGCCTCATGGTCATTATCTCGTTAGGAGTGGTCGTTTGTTAGGAGTGGCCCCAGGGTCATTATCTCGTTAGGTGTGGTCGTTTGTTAGGAGTGGCCCCATGGTCATTATCTCGTTAGGAGTGGTCGTTTGTTACGAGTGGCCCCATGATATTTATCTCGTTAGGAGTGGTCATTTGTGGACCGCCTCATGGTCATTATCTCGTTAGGAGTGGTCGTTTGTGGCCCGCCTCATGGTCATTATCTAGTTAGGAGTGGTCGTTTGCTAGGAGTGGCCTCATGGTCATTATCTCGTTAGGAGTGGTCGTTTGTTAGGAGTGGCCCCATGGTCATTATCTCGTTAGGAGTGGTCGTTTGTTAGGAGTGGCCCCATGGTCATTATCTCGTTAGGAGTGGTCGATTGTTAGGAGTGGCCCCATGGTCTTTATCTCGTTTGTAGTGGTAATTTGTGGACCACCTCATGTGCATTATCTCGTTAGGTGTGGTCGTTTGTTAGGAGTGGCTTAATGGTCATTATCTCGTTAGGAGTGGTCGTTTGTTAGGAGTGACCCCATGGTCATTATCTCGTAAGGAGTAGTCGTTTGTGGCCCGCCTCAAGGTCATTATCTCGTTAGGAGTGGTCGTTTGTGGCCCGCCTCAAGGGCATTATCTCGTTAGGAGTGGTCGTTTGTTAGGAGTGGCCTCATGGTCATTATTTCGTTAGGAGTGGTCGTTTGTTAGGAGTGGCCCCATGGTCATTATCTCGTTAGGAGTGGTCGTTTGTTAGGAGTGGCCTAATGGTCATTATCTCGTTAGGAGTGGTCGTTTGTTAGGAGTGACCCCATGGTCATTATCTCGTAAGGAGTAGTCGTTTGTGGCCCGCCTCAAGGTCATTATCTCGTTAGGAGTGGCCGTTTGTGGCCCGCCTCAAGGTCATTATCTCGTTAGGAGTGGTCGTTTGTGGCCCGCCTCAAGGTCATTATCTAGTTAGGAGTGGTCGTTTGTTAGGAGTGGCCCCATGGTCATTATCTCGTTAGGTGTGGTCGTTTGTTAGGAGTGGCCCCATGGTCATTATCTAGTTAGGAGTGGTCGTTTGTTAGGGGTAGCCCGCCTCATGGTCATTATCTCGTTAGGAGTGGTCGTTTGCTAGGAGTGGCCCCATGGTCATTATCTCGTTAGGTGTGGTCGTTTGTGGCCCGCCTCACGGTCATTATCTCGTTAGGAGTGGTCGCTTGTGGCCCGCCTCACGGTCATTATCTCGTTAGGAGTGGTACTTTGTGGCCCGCCTCGTGGTCATTATCTCGTTAGGAGTGGTCATTTGTGGCCCGCCCCATGGTCATTATCTCGTTAGGAGTGATCGTTTGTGGCCCGCCTCACGGTCATTATCTCGTTAGGAGTGGTCCTTTGTGGCCTTCCTCGTGGTCATTATCTCGTTAGGAGTGGTCATTTGTGGCCCGCCTCGTGGTTATTATTTCGTGAGGAGCGGTCGTTTGTTAGGAGTCGCCTCATGGTCATTATCTCGTTAGGAGTGGTCGTTTGTGGTCCGCCTCATGGTCATTATCTCGTTAGGAGTGGTCTTTTGTTAGGAGTGGCCCCATGGTCATTATCTCGTTAGCAGTAGTCGTTTGTGGCCCGCCTCATGGTCATTATCTCCCTAGGGGTGGTCGTTTGTTAGGAGTGGCCTCATGGTCATTATCTCGTTAGGAGTGGTCGTTTGTGGCCCGCCTCATGATCATTATCTCGTTAGGAGTGATAGTTTGTTAGGAGTGTCCCCGTGGTCTTTATCTCGTTAGCAGTGGTCATTTGTGGACCGCCTCATGGTCATTAACTCGCTAGGAGTGGTCGTTTGTGGCCCGCCTGATGGTCATTATCTCGTTAGGAGTGATCGTATGTTAGGAGTGGCCTCATAGTCATTATCTCGTTAGGAGTGGTCGTTTGTTAGGTGTGTCCTCATGGTCATTATCTCGTTAGGAGTGGTCGTTTGTTAGGAGTGGCCCCATGGTCATTATCTCGTTAGGTGTGGTCGTTTGTTAGGAGTGGCCCAATGGTCATTATCTCGTTAGGAGTGGTCGATTGTTAGGAGTGGCCCCATGCTCATTATCTCGTTAGGAGTGGTCGTTTGCTAGGAGTAGCCCCATGGTCATTATCTAGTTAGGAGTGGTCGTTTGTAAGGAGTGGCCCCATGGTCATTATCTCGTTAGGAGTGGTCCTTTGCTATGAGTGGCCCCATGGTCATTATCTCGTTAGGTGTGGTCGTTTGAGGCCCGCCTCACAGTCATTATCTCGTTAGGAGTGGTCGTTTGTGGCCCGCCTCACGGTCATTATCTCGTTAAGAGTGGTACCTTTGTGGTACCTCGTTAGGAGTGGTACCTCGTGGTCATTATCTCGTTAGGAGTGGTCATTTGTGGCCCGCCCCATGGTCATTATCTCGTTAGGAGTGATCGTTTGTGGCCCGCCTCAAGGACATTATCTCGTTAGGAGTGGTCCTTTGTGACCCGCCTCGTGGTCATTATCTCGTTAGGAGTGGTCATTTGTGGCCCACCCCATGGTCATTATCTCGTTAGGAGTGGTCGCTTGTGGCCCGCCTCGTGGCTATTATTTCGTTAGGAGTGGTCGTTTGCTAGGAGTGACCTCATGGTCATTTTCTCGTTAGGAGTGGTCTTTTGTTAGGAGTGGCCCCATGGTCATTATCTCGTTAGCAGTAGTCGTTTGTGTCCCGCCTCATGGTCATTATCTCGCTAGGAGTGGTCGTTTGTTAGGAGTGGCCTCATGGTCATTATCTCGTTAGGAGTGGTCGTTTGTGGCCCGGTTCATGGTCATTATCTCATTAGGAGTGGTCGTTTGTGGACCGCCTCATGGTCATTATCTCGTTAGGAGTGATCGTATGTTAGGAGTGGCCTCATAGTCATTATCTCGTTAGGAGTGGTTGTTTTTTAGGAGTGGCCTCATGGTCATTATCTCGTTAGGAGTGGTCGTTTGTTAGGAGTGACCCAATGGTCATTATCTCGTTAGGAGTGGTCGTTTGTTAGGAGTGGCCCCATGGTCATTATCTCGTTAAGAGTTGTCGTTTGTGGCCCGCCTCACTGTCATTATCTCGTTAGGAGTGGTCGTTTGTGGCCGGCCTCACGGTCATTATCTCGTTAGGAGTGGTGATTTGTGGCCCGCCCCATGGTCATTATCTCGTTAGGAGTGGTCGTTTGTGGCCCGCCTCGTGGTCATTATCTCGTTAGGAGTGGTCGTTTGTTAGGTGTGGCCTCATGGTCATTATCTCGTTAGGAGTGGTCGTTTGTGGCCCGCCTCATGGTCATTATCTCGTTAGGAGTGGCCTCATGGTCATTATTTCGTTAGGAGTGGTCGTTTGCTAGGAGTGACCCCATTGTCATTATCTCGTTAGGAGTGGTCGTTTGTGGCCCGCCTCATGATCATTATCTCGCTAGGAGTGGTCGTTTGTTAGGAGTGGCCCCATGGTCAACTTCTCGTTAGAAGTAGTCGTTTGTGGCCCGCCTCATGGTCATTATCTCGTTAGGAATGGTCGTATGTGGCCCGCCTCATGGTCATTATCTCGTTAGGAGTGGTCGTTTGTTAGGAGTGGCCTCATGGTCATTATCTCGTTAGGAGTTGTCTTTTGTTAGGAGTGGCCTCATGGTCATTATCTCGTTAGGAGTGGTCGTTTGAGGCCCTCCTCATGGTCATTATCTCGTTAGGAGTGGTCGTTTGTTAGGAGTGGCCTCATGGTTATTATCTCGTTAGGAGTGGTCGTTTGTGGCCCACCTTATGGTCATTATCTCGTTAGGAGTGGTCGTTTGTTAGGAGTGGCCCCATGGTCATTATCTCGTTAAGAGTTGTCGTTTGTGCCCGCCTCACTGTCATTATCTCGTTAGGAGTGGTCGTTTGTGGCCGGCCTCACGGTCATTATCTCGTTAGGAGTGGTCATTTGTGGCCCGCCCCATGGTCATTATCTCGTTAGGAGTGGTCGTTTGTGGCCCGCCTCGTGGTCATTATCTCGTTAGGAGTGGTCGTTTGTTAGGTGTGGCCTCATGGTCATTATCTCGTTAGGAGTGGTCGTTTGTGGCCCGCCTCATGGTCATTATCTCGTTAGGAGTGGCCTCATGGTCATTATTTCGTTAGGAGTGGTCGTTTGCTAGGAGTGACCCCATTGTCATTATCTCGTTAGGAATGGTCGTTTGTGGCCCGCCTCATGATCATTATCTCGCTAGGAGTGGTCGTTTGTTAGGAGTGGCCCCATGGTCAACTTCTCGTTAGAAGTAGTCGTTTGTGGCCCGCCTCATGGTCATTATCTCGTTAGGAATGGTCGTATGTGGCCCGCCTCATGGTCATTATTTCGTTAGGAGTGGTCGTTTGTTAGGAGTGGCCTCATGGTCATTATCTCGTTAGGAGTTGTCTTTTGTTAGGAGTGGCCTCATGGTCATTATCTCGTTAGGAGTGGTCGTTTGAGGCCCTCCTCATGGTCATTATCTCGTTAGGAGTGGTCGTTTGTTAGGAGTGGCCTCATGGTCATTATCTCGTTAGGAGTGGTCGTTTGTGGCCCACCTTATGGTCATTATCTCGTTAGGAGTGGTCGTTTGTGGCCCACCTTATGGTCATTATCTCGTTAGGAGTGGTCGTTTGTGGCCCACCTTATGGTCATTATCTCGTTAGGAGTGGTCGTTTGTTAGGAGTGGCCTCATGGTCATTATCTCGTTAGGAGTTGTCTTTTGTTAGGAGTGGCCTCATGGTCATTATCTCGTTAGGAGTGGTCGTTTGAGGCCCTCCTCATGGTCATTATCTCGTTAGGAGTGGTCGTTTGTTAGGAGTGGCCTCATGGTCATTATCTCGTTAGGAGTGGTCGTCTGTTAGGAGTGGCCTCATGGTCATTATCTCGTTAGGAGTGGTCGTTTGTTAGGAGTGGCCTCATGGTCATTATCTCATTAGGAATGGTCGTATGTGGCCCGCCTCATGGTCATTATCTCGTTAGGAGTGGTCGTTTGTTAGGAGTGGCCTCATGGTCATTATCTCGTTAGGAGTTGTCTTTTGTTAGGAGTGGCCTCACGGTCATTATCTCGTTAGGAATGGTCGTTTGTGGCCCGCCTCATGGTCATTATCTCGTTAGGAGTGGTCGTTTGTTAGGAGTGGCCTAATGATCATTATCTCCCTTCCTTTTGTTGCAATCTAATGTGCTCCCAAGTGTCCACAGAGTGACGCATACCTTATCCAGATTATTTCTTGTTTGTGAGAAAAGCTTGCATAAACCAAAGAAGTAATCAGCAACAGTCAATCGAAGAAAGACAGGTCAACACAAAGGTCAACAGAAAAGGAAGAAAAGGACAAGTAATGGTGGACAACAATTGTTTACGTCATGATCATTCTGTTTACCATTTGTTTGTTTACAGTACATTTGTTTGTTTACAGTACATTTGTTTGTTTACAGTACATTTGTTTGTTTACAGTACATTTGTTTGTTTACAGTACATTTGTTTGTTTACAGTACATTTGTTTGTTTACAGTACATTTGTTTGTTTACAGTACATTTGTTTGTTTACAGTACATTTGTTTGTTTACAGTACATTTGTTTGTTTACAGTACATTTGTTTGTTTACAGTACATTTGTTTGTTTACAGTACATTTGTTTGTTTACAGTACATTTGTTTGTTTACAGTACATTTGTTTGTTTACAGTACATTTGTTTGTTTACAGTACATTTGTTTGTTTACAGTACATTTGTTTGTTTACAGTACATTTGTTTGTTTACAGTACATTTGTTTGTTTACAGTACATTTGTTTGTTTACAGTACATTTGTTTGTTTACAGTACATTTGTTTGTTTACAGTACATTTGTTTGTTTACAGTACATTTGTTGGTTTACAGTACATTTGTTTGTTTACAGTACATTTGTTTGTTTACAGTACATTTGTTTGTTTACAGTACATTTGTTTGTTTACAGTACATTTGTTTGTTTACAGTACATTTGTTTGTTTACAGTACATTTGTTGGTTTACAGTACATTTATCAATATCATGGCGCAAAATGTTAATCATAAATCTTCAAGCTTAAGCAAAATACTTTAATTTATTTAAATTCTAGTCGATAAGAATGTGCTATTGTCATTGGGTTCTGGTGTTTAACGCCACTTTCAACATTATTTCAGTTATATCGTGGCGGTCAGCTTTGCTATTTTCAAAACAATCGTCAATATATTTGTATTGTAGACATAAAATTAATTTATTTGAAAGATACTTGATGTAAATGATTGTGTTTACTCTTGAATGCAATAAACAAAATATATTTTACTCTCCACTAACCACATCGGCTTCAAACTTGACAATATAAAATAAAACAAGTATCACTGACATGACTTCTGTGTACAAAACACTTGAGAACATGAGAGGGTATCACATCGGCTTCAAACACTGACAATATAAAATAAAACAAGTATCACTGACATGACTTCTGTGTACAAAACACTTGAGAACATGAGAGGGTATCACATCGGCTTCAAACACTGACAATATAAAATAAAACAAGTATCACTGACATGACTTCTGTGTACAAAACACTTGAGAACATGAGAGGGTATCACATCGGCTTCAAACACTGACAATATAAAATAAAACAAGTATCACTGACATGACTTCTGTGTACAAAACACTTGAGAACATGAGAGGGTATCACATCGGCTTCAAACACTGACAATATAAAATAAAACAAGTATCACTGACATGACTTCTGTGTACAAAGCACTTGAGAACATGAGAGGGTGTTTCTATCTATGTAATATCACTCTCTTCAATTGTATATTGATTCAATTCATGTATGTTACTGCCACTTAATTGTGTTTTTTATGGCAACTAATGTTCATAATATCTGTCTTGTACACGTTATCTGAATTAACCATACGTAATAAGGCGGCCGAATAAATTGGTGGCTTTGAGAAATTGAGGGAATGAAATTTGGTAAATAAATTTATCAGAATCTGAATCTATCGACGGTTTCAAGAAAAAAGGAGGAGTGGAATATGGAAATCCAATTTGACGGATTTCTGTTCTAAGAAAAAGGTTTCAAAATAACAAAAAGGGATAATCGAAAAAAGGACAGACATTATAATGGCTCAAGCAATGATCTACAAAACATTACACATTAAGCTAAAGATCTAGCAACACAAACCCGACTAAACCTGGAGGTGAACTCAGATATATTTAAACAAAACATATACACGACTCTCCCTTAGGTACGGATCGTTAATGACTGTCTTATAATTGGAGAATATCACATTCATTGCATATAAAAGGCAGATTACAGCAGATCATAATGAGTAATAGTTTGTTAGGAGTGGTCATTCGTGGCCCGCTGCACGGTTAAATGTACCAGTCATATCCATCATCTCCCTCCTGTTGCAATTCAATGTCCTCCGACATGTCTAAATGGTGACACAAATTTTATCCAGAATATTTCTTGTTTGTGAGTAAAATCTGAGGATTTGATTTGTGGTGCTTAACGCCACTTTCAGCAATGCTTCAGCTATATCATGGCGACCAGTTTTAGTAGTGGAAGAGGCCGGAGTACCCGGAAAGAACCACCGACCATGGACAAGCAACTGGTAAACTTTATCACTTGAGCCACCCGGGCTTGAAGGTCTGAGGAAGCCAAAATAGTAACCAGGAGTCGTCAATCGAAGAAAAACAGACAATACAAAGGCCAAAAGAAAAGGAACAAAGGGACAAGCAATGGTCGACAACAATTGTCTTCGTCATAAACATTGTTTTATTATATTGTGGGTGGCAGTACATTTATTAATATTTCAGCAATATCATGGTGTAAAATTCTAATCATGCATGTTCAAAATTAAACAACATACTTTAATTTATTTAAATTCTACTCCATAAGAATGAGCTATTTTCATGGAGTGGTGATGCTTAACGCCACTTTCAACAATATGTTAGCTTTGTTATTTTCAAAACAATCGTCAATATATTTATAATGTAGATATACAATTAATAGAGTTCAAAGATACTTGATGTGAGTGATTGTGTCAAAAATCTGTTTTTACTCTACACTGATCACAGCGGCTTCAAACACTGACAATATAAAATAAAACAAGTATCACTGGTAGATGTTTATTTGTAAAAGTTATTATTTATCTCGCCGATATTCAAATTAAGTTCACTCATGTGTACCTTTCTGCTTAAATTTAACTCTCTCTGATTGGTTGATTCATAATTAGTGCTCACCTGTAGATTTCCCGCGTTTATCATTCGGTTAATATATTTGATTGAGACAACACGGTTTAATTTCTGACTCCACTTGTATTGAAAATACGTAAATAACATTGACTGGATGGACGTTGAATCAATTTCTGGTGCCAACATATATACAATTCATCAAATTTTAAAAGACAACAAGGCACGTGTTAAAAAATATACGCCCCTATTTTTGCATGTTGGCACTAATGACATTGGGAATGGGTTATGCAGTAAACTTATAACACAATATTATTCTAATTTACTAGAATTAATTACACACAATTTTTTCAATATTAAAATAATTATGTCAGCAATCTTACCTCGACCAATTGATTTTGATTGAACGAAACAATTAGTTATTGAAACCAACAATTGCTTAGCTAATTTAGCTTTAAAAAGAAATATTCAATTTGTTAAAACAGCCAGGTTCATTGTATAAAAGAAAATGTTTTTTGTAAAGATGGATTGCATTTAAGTTATTTAGGGGTTTCAGTTCTTAGAAATTTTTTCATAGGTGTTGTTAATCACGACGTTTTACGTTTCCGCACATAAATCAGTGTAATTTTGTTTGATTAATATGTCACTTTATAATTGTAAGTTTTTCTTTGATGAATATTGTATTTTACTTTTCACATTAATTTGTTATTAACAAAAGTTGTTAGTCATTTGCAGGTTGATATCACATTGAGTAATTGGTTTTGATATTTGTGATGGACTAGTTAACATTCATGATAAGTTGTTAGTCATTTGCAGGTTGATATCACATTGAGTAATTGGTTTTGATATTTGTGATGGACTAGTTAACATTCATGATAAGTTGAAGACATTTGCAGGTTGATATCACATTGAGTAATTGGTTTAGATATTTGTGATGGACTAGTTAGCATTCATGATAAGTTGTTATCACATCAGGTTGATATCACATTGAGTAATTGGTTTAGATATTTGTGATGGACTAGTTAACATTCATGATAAGTTGTTAGTCATTTGCAGGTTGATATCACATTGAGTAATTGGCTTAGATATTTGTGATGGACTAGTTAGCATTCATGATAAGTTGTTAGTCATTTGCAGGTTGATATCACATTGAGTAATTGGTTTTGATATTTGTGATGGACTAGTTAACATTCATGATAAGTTGTTAGTCATTTGCAGGTTGATATCACATTGAGTAATTGGTTTTGATATTTGTGATGGACTAGTTAACATTCATGATAAGTTGAAGACATTTGCAGGTTGATATCACATTGAGTAATTGGTTTAGATATTTGTGATGGACTAGTTAGCATTCATGATAAGTTGTTATCACATCAAGTTGATATCACATTGAGTAATTGGTTTAGATATTTGTGATGGACTAGTTAACATTCATGATAAGTTGTTAGTCATTTGCAGGTTGATATCACATTGAGTAATTGGCTTAGATATTTGTGATGGACTAGTTAACATTCATGATAAGTTGTTAGTCATTTGCAGGTTGATATCACATTGAGTAATTGGCTTAGATATTTGTGATGGACTAGTTAACATTCATGATAAGTTGTTAGTCATTTGCAGGTTGATATCACATTGAGTAATTGGTTTTGATATTTGTGATGGACTAGTTAACATTCATGATAAGTTGTTAGTCATTTGCAGGTTGATATCACATTGAGTAATTGGTTTTGATATTTGTGATGGACTAGTTAACATTCATGATAAGTTGAAGACATTTGTAGGTTGATATCACATTGAGTAATTGGTTTAGATATTTGTGATGGACTAGTTAGCATTCATGATAAGTTGTTAGTCATTTGCAGGTTGATATCACATTGAGTAATTGGTTTAGATATTTGTGATGGACTAGTTAACATTCATGATAAGTTGTTAGTCATTTGCAGGTTGATATCACATTGAGTAATTGGCTTAGATATTTGTGATGGACTAGTTAACATTCATGATAAGTTGTTAGTCATTTGCAGGTTGATATCACATTGAGTAATTGGCTTAGATATTTGTGATGGACTAGTTAACATTCATGATAAGTTGTTAGTCATTTGCAGGTTGATATCACATTGAGTAATTGGTTTTGATATTTGTGATGGACTAGTTAACATTCATGATAAGTTGTTAGTCATTTGCAGGTTGATATCACATTGAGTAATTGGTTTTGATATTTGTGATGGACTAGTTAACATTCATGATAAGTTGAAGACATTTGCAGGTTGATATCACATTGAGTAATTGGTTTAGATATTTGTGATGGACTAGTTAGCATTCATGATAAGTTGTTAGTCATTTGCAGGTTGATATCACATTGAGTAATTGGTTTAGATATTTGTGATGGACTAGTTAACATTCATGATAAGTTGAAGTCATTTGCAGGTTGATATCACATTGAGTAATTGGTTTTGATATTTGTGATGGACTAGTTAACATTCATGATAAGTTGAAGACATTTGCAGGTTGATATCACATTGAGTAATTGGCTTAGATATTTGTGATGGACTAGTTAACATTCATGATAAGTTGTTAGTCATTTGCAGGTTGATATCACATTGAGTAATTGGTTTAGATATTTGTGATGGACTAGTTAACATTCATGATAAGTTGAAGACATTTGATTGATGCTTTATATAATTCATGTTAATTGAATTATTATGAACATTAATTACATAATTTGTTCTAAGCATTTATAAAATATGTATGTATATAATTTATAAAATATGTATGTATATAATTTATAAAATATGTATGTATATAATTTATAAAATATGTATGTATATAATTTATAAAATATGTATGTATATAATTTATAAAATATGTATGTATATAATTTATAAAATATGTATGTATATAATTTATAAAATATGTATGTATATAATTTATAAAATATGTATGTATATAATTTGCCAAAATAATCAACATCTATCTTATTTCTATTTTATTTTATTTATATGCAAAATGAGTGCGGAAGGAATTGACATGAATTATGTGTACAAAACACTTGAGAGCATGAGAGGCTTTTTCTATTTCTGTAATATCAATTTTTTTCAATCGTATATCGCTTCATTTCATGCGTGTTTTGTGTCTTACGGGTTATTTGAATAAAGCAGTTGATCGTTTCAATCTATTGGTGTGCTCCATATGTAGAAGGATTCAAATAAGAAAAATTGTCGGATTGTGCTTTAGCTAAAACTAGATCAATATCGGTTTTGAACCAGCTTTACTGCACACAACTGACATCATTGTAAGTGTCGCTTAGAGAAAGGTATATATATGTTGGTGTGAATAGTATATAATTAGAAAGAATGTATTTCAGCTGAGCATACTTCTTAATGTGTAATAGTTCATAACATTAGTTACATAGTCATTTAGTGACCGGGTACGGAATCTACCCTGGTCAGTAGGGTAGATTCCGTACTCGGTCACTAATGACTATGTAACGAATTTACCTCACCGATGAACTTTACTTAAAGCTGAAATGAAGTCTAAATGTGCATGCCTCCATCTCCAAGCTTATGACCATATGACAACCATGGATGATAAATTAGAAGACAAATGATGCACATGTTTGAGACGACAAACGACAAATGATGCACATATTTGAGACAACAAACACCAAATGAATTATGATGCACATGTGTGAGACGACAATCGCCAAATGATGCACATGTTTCAGACGACAAACACCAAATGAATTATGATGCACATGTGTGAGACGACAAACGCCAAATGATGCACATGTTTGAGACGACAAACACCAAATGACGCACATGTTTGAGACGACAAACACCAAATGATGCACATGTTTGAGACGATAAACACCAAATGACGCACATGTTTGAGACGACCAACACCAAATGATGCACATGTGTGAGACGACAAACACCAAATGACGCACATGTTTGAGACGACAAACACCAAATGATGCACATGTTTGAGACGACAAACACCAAATGACGCACATGTTTGAGACGACAGGCTTCGATACTACAAATATAGATGTCAATAAATTTAATTCAACAATAACAACAAAAACATTGTATCAATGTGATACCCAACAATAATTACAGTAAATTTTGCAAAATTAAAGGATTGGTTTATTTTGAACATTTGGGATATTAGTCTCTGTCTGTAACGAACTTGAAGGAAAGTCAATAAATCGATCGGAAATATTCAATAAATAAAACTGAATTTCACGTTGAACGAAAAATAATTGTTATCTTTGTACGTGGTATATTTATCTGTGTGCACGGCATCCAGTGAATAACTGATCTGAAACACGAACATTCGCTAAATATAAAGGGCACCCACGTTGAACGAAAATAGATCTTTACCTCCCTCTACAGACTGATCTACAGACATCTATAACACTATTTAAGTATAGAGTATTTATTTCGCAGCTGGGTCGTAATTATAAAAATATGTTAACTTCAAATCCAACGTTTTAAGAAATCATTGAAAACATCTACTAAATTGTATTGCTGGTATTAGGATCTTGTATGTAAATGTAATTTAACTTGAAAGAAAATCTAATAACAAATAGACCATTCTTCATCCTTGTTTCTATTAGGATTTTTATTTAAAAAAAAACGCTAATAAAATAAAGTCGGTCGCCTCTCGTCTTATTACACAATAAAACTGTAGATATTTGATACAGTACATCTTTAAACAAATAATGTCATATTGCAACAAAAGTTATGTTTTTTAGACAGGAGTTCTATGGTTAGATGTAGTGCGTCGTTGTTGGTGTGTGTTGTTTGACCAATGTTGCTTGTATCACTGAATTGTTTATTATTGATTGCCCCTTCAGTTTTCTGTATTGTGTTTTTTGTTTTGTTTGTCTTCGTTCCGTCTTGTGCCCAATGTTGCCTGTATCTCTGGATTCTCTATTATTGACTGTCCTTTCTGTTTGCTGTGTTGTTCCGTTGCTTTCATTGTCGTCCTTCTGTGTGTTGTGTGCTCAATGTTGCCTGTATCTCTTGATTGTTTATTATTGATTGCCCCTTCTGTTTTCTGTGTTGTGTTTTTTGTTTTGTTTGTCTTCTGCCCAATGTTGCCTGTATCTCTGGATTCTCTATTATTGACTATCCTTTCTGTTTGCTGTGGTGTTCTTTTGTTTTCATTGTCGTCCTTCTGTGTGTTGTGTGCCCATTGTTGCCTGTATCTCTGGATTGTTTATTATTGACTGTCCCTTCTGTTTGCTGTGTTGTTCCTTTGCGTTTATTGTCGTCCTTCTGTGTGTTGTGTGCTCAATGTTGCCTGTATCTCTTGGTTGTTTATTATTGATTGCCCCTTCTGTTTTCTGTGTTGTGTTTTTGTTTTGTTTGTCTTCGTTCCGTCTTGTGTCCTATGTTGCCTGTATCTCTGGATTGTTTATTATTGACTGTCCCTTCTGTTTGCTGTGTTGTTCCTTTGCTTTCATTGTCGTCCTTCTGTGTGTTGTGTGCCCAATGTTGCCTGTATCTCTGCATTGTTTATTATTGACTGTCCCTTCTGTTTTCTGTGTTGTGTTTTTTGTTTTGCTTGTCTTCGTTCCGTCTTGTGCCCAATGTTGCCTGTATCTCTGGATTCTCTATTATTGGCTGTCCTTTCTGTTTGCTGTGGTGTTCTTTTGCTTTCATTGTCGTCCTTCTGTGTGTTGTGTGCCCAATGTTGCCTGTATCTCTGGATTGTTTATTATTGACTGTCCCTTCTCTTTGCTGTGTTGTTCCTTTGCGTTCATTGTCGTCCTTCTGTGTGTTGTGTGCCCAATGTTGCCTGTATTTCTTGGTTGTTTATTATTGATTGCCCCTTCTGTTTTCTGTGTTGTGTTTTTTGCTTTGTTTGTCTTCGTTCCGTCTTGTATCGAATGTTGCCTGTATCTCTGGATTGTTTATTATTGACTGTCCCTTCTGTTTGCTGTGTTGTTCCTTTGCTTTCATTGTCGTCCTTCTGTGTGTTGTGTGCCCAATGTTGCCTGTATCTCTGCATTGTTTATTATTGACTGTCCCTTCTGTTTTCTGTGTTGTGTTTTTTTTTTTGCTTGTCTTCGTTCCGTCTTGTGCCCAATACTGCCTGTATCTCTGGATTCTCTATTATTGACTGTCCCTTCT
This sequence comes from Bathymodiolus septemdierum, assembly GCA_963383655.1. Taxonomy (NCBI): domain Eukaryota; kingdom Metazoa; phylum Mollusca; class Bivalvia; order Mytilida; family Modiolidae; genus Bathymodiolus; species Bathymodiolus septemdierum. The sequence goes on along the minus strand of OY726529.1, from coordinate 1,064,198 downwards.
GTTTGATGTGTTGTTCCTTTGCTTTCATTGTCGTCCTTCTGTGTGTTGTGTGCCCAATGTTGCCTGTATCTCTGGATTCTCTATTATTGACTGTCCCTTCTGTTTGATGTGTTGTTTCTTTGCTTTCATTGTCGTCCTTCTGTGTGTTGTGTGCCCAATGTTGCCTGTATCTCTGGATTCTCTATTATTGACTGTCCCTTCTGTTTGATGTGTTGTTCCTTTGCTTTCATTGTCGTCCTTCTGTGTGTTGTGTGCCCAATGTTGCCTGTATCTCTGGATTCTCTATTATTGACTGTCCCTTCTGTTTGCTGTGTTGTTCCTTTGCTTTCATTTTCGTCCTTCTGTGTGTTGTGTGCCCAATGTTGCCTGTATCTCTGGATTCTCTATTATTGACTGCCCTTTCTGTTTGCTGTGTTGTTCCTTTGCTTTCATTGTCGTCCTTCTGTGTTCTGTGTGCCCAAAGTTGCCTGTATCTCTTGATTGTTTATTATTGATTGCCCCTTCTGTTTTCTGTGTTGTGTTTTTGTTTTGTTTGTCTTCGTTCCGTCTTGTGTCCAATGTTGCCTGTATCTCTGGATTGTTTATTATTGACTGTCCCTTCTGTTTGTTGTGTTGTTCTTTTGCTTTCATTGTCGTCCTTCTGTGTGTTGTGTGCCCAATGTTTTCTGTATCTCTGGATTGTTTATTATTGACTGTCCCTTCTGTTTTCTGTGTTGTTCCTTTGCTTTCATTGTCGTCTTTCTGTGTGTTGTGTGCCCAATGTTGCCTGTATCTCTGGATTGTTTATTATTGATTGCCCCTTCTGTTTGCTGTGTTGTTCCTTTGCTTTCATTGTCGTCTTTCTGTGTGTTGTGTGCCCAATGTTGCCTGTATCTCTTGATTGTTTATTATTGATTACCCCTTCTGTTTTCTGTGTTGTGTTTTTTGCTTTGTTTGTCTTCGTTCCGTCTTGTACTCAATGTTGCCTGTATCTCTGCATTGTGTATTATTGATTGCGCTTTCGGTTTTCTATAATATAACGTTTATTATCAATATTAAGGGCATATTTTACGAATACAAGACCACCTTCTAGATTAAGGACACTGCATTGTGAATTGGATTATTAGTTAAACATTATTATTGATATAATATATCGGGTCCGTCGTGGTCGTGATTGTATGGTAGCTTGACTTACAACTGCATGTGCAATCAATGCCTATCACCACAAACGTTGTGAGTTCGATTCCCAATGATGGCGAGGTATACTCGATTCGATACAACTTTATGTGTGTCAGTGACTTGCGGCAGGTCGGAGGTTTTCTACGGATACTCCGGTTTCCTCCGCCAATAAAGCTGACCTTCATGATAGCACTGAAACAAATATTGTTGAAAGTGGTGTTAAACACAATAACCCTATCCCATCCCCATCGACGATTCAAGCCAAAAGAAGTTGGACCAACACGAAATATCACTATAACGCGTATCTAATATTTTAATATAGCTTTCTGTGTAGTGTTTTGCATATCATTGTTCGTCCTTTTGTCCTTTATTTTTAGCCATTGTATTGTCTTAGTGCCCCATTTGGTTTCTTCAAACTTTTCTTAGTTGGCACTCAAAAGAAAGATGATATGCTTAATGAAATTTGCAACCCTTTTTCCCCTCGGAAGATCGCCTATTTGTGTTTTTTTTTTTCCAAATCTAGTCCAAATCGAAATTATATTCGCAATAAAACAAAACAATGGCCGTTCTTAGATAAATTAACTTCCTTTCTTTTGATTTTATTTAAATATCACATGTACCATTTCTCTGAGGAATTTGCCTTATCAGATTATACTTTTGTTTTTGGCAAAATCGTACATATTGGTTTGTCGTTTTGTTAGTTTTTTGTGTCTTTACCTTTTGAGTTGCGTGTTGTGATGTCCGTTACTATTTCCGCATAATAGCGATATTCGGTTCGTCCAGTCATGTATTTTTGCTTTGTTTTTCTTCGTCTTGTGCACCCTATATTGTCAGTTTCTCTGGGCTGTTCATTTTTTATTGCACCTTTCGGTATTCTCTTACGCTTAGTTTTCAGAAATATCAAAATATCACAAGACCCGGATGGCTCAATGAGTTAGGTAGTTGGATTACCTAACAACTAATTCAAGCCTATCACCAATACGGCGTGGGTTCGCGCCCGGCTTTGTAAATTACTAAAAAGGGTGCACTCGACTCGCAGCCGCAAGTGATAAAGTTTACCAGTTGCTTACCCATTTTCGGTGGTTCTTTCCGGTTACTCCTGCTTCTTCCACCACTAAAGCTGGTTGACATGATATAGCTGAAATATTGCTGAAAGTGGCGTTAAGCACAATAAATCAAATCATATTAGATCAAAATATTACAGCTTACTCCACCGTTTGTACAATGGTTGCTGCCTACACCAGAGAACATGAATGACGATATACAACACAATTTATACATATTATGATACTTTCTTGGCTATGTTAACCATTATTAAACAAACAACTTCCCTAACTCTCTCCCCTAGAATCTAATTTCCGTAAAGGAAATTAACAAATAGTTAGGTTAATTGAAATGATCCTAAGCTAATTCAACATGTCTTGTAGTCCTATCAAAAGCCTCGAACAAGCTACATTTTCTACATCCAGTGATTGAAGAATTTCACAAGATGACATGTCGGACCTAGGGGCAGAAAATGATTTAATTTTTCTATAATTATCAGTTAGGGATATTTTTTATGCAGTTGTCTGCAAGGGATTCTGTAATTGCAACAGTACAAAGATGTGCTTAACATGTTGCAGTATTGCAGTTTGTTGTTGTTGAGCAAATACTAAACCAATTTTGTTAATTAATTTTTTTGATATCTAAATATTGATGGAACATCACTAATAATCAAACAGGCAATTAAGCACAATGTTATTTGGTTCTAAGATGTATTTGTAATGATTCGTTCTTTTCATAGCATTTGAATCCCCAAGGTAACCATTGGGTTATAGAAATAGGACCTATTTCTTTCGCTGCGGGGTACAAACATCCCAATTAATGTGCCGGATGAACTTACTATTTTCTGTGTCGTGTCTAACATTTTCCACTAAAACAAATGGCACATTTGGGTTCGTGTTGCTCATCTCTTTGTATATCTTCGTTCTGTGTCTGGTATTCAATGTTGCCAGTTTCTCTGGATTGTCCATTCTTGATTGCCACTTCGGTTTTCTCAACATGTATTTCTCACAGACCACTACAATGAAGTTATCCAAATTGCCCGTTTTCTGCTACAGGAACTGAAGTCGTGCTCCTGCTATTACATTTTTAATAAAAAAAAATTAAATGGTAACATTTTTTAGCGGTTGTCTCCTTTTGATCCTATGCATGAACTTCTTGCTTGTGCTTATTAAAACATCTGACCAGATAACTGTTGTATTTATTTTTAGTAAGCTTGTTCTTATCATGAATATGTATATGGCGCGTATTAATTACCCTGTTAGTGACATGTCCTTAGATGAGGAAGTTCAGGATTAACTCCCTTGACATTTAAATGGATCCTTGACAGCTTGATTGAACCAGGTGACTAGCTACCTGTCATTGTCTTTCACATTGATGCACTGGTTATGCATACAATAACGAAGTTGGACGATCAAGTTCGAGAACGTTGCCTTTAGGTTGCAATCACCGCTAAAAAATTGCTACGGTCATAATCACGACCTTGCTGACTGTTATGAAATAGTTTTAGCTCAAATGAAAATAGATATTTCCCTTTTTACGTAGATCTTTTTCTTTCTATTATCACCGACAAGACTATTACCGGTCTTGATTATATGAGTAACACGGAATATGTCTGATAAGTTATCACTGACAAGACTATTACCGGTCTTGATTATATGAGTAACACGGAATATGTCTGATAAGTTATCACTGACAAGACTATTACCGGTCTTGATTATATGAGTAACACGGAATGTGTCTGATAAGTTATCACTGACAAGACTATTACCGGTCTTGATTATATGAGTAACACGGAATATGTCTGATAAGTTATCACTGACAAGACTATTACCGGTCTTGATTATATGAGTAACACGGAATGTGTCTGATAAGTTATCACTGACAAGACTATTACCGGTCTTGATTATATGAGTAACACGGAATATGTCTGATAAGTTATCACTGACAAGACTATTACCGGTCTTGATTATATGAGTAACACGGAATATGTCTGATAAGTTATCACTGACAAGACTATTACCGGTCTTGATTATATGAGTAACACGGAATATGTCTGATAAGTTATCACTGACAAGACTATTACCGGTCTTGATTATATGAGTAACACGGAATATGTCTGATAAGTTATCACTGACAAGACTATTACCGGTCTTGATTATATGAGTAACACGGAATATGTCTGATAAGTTATCACTGACAAGACTATTACCGGTCTTGATTATATGAGTAACACGGAATATGTCTGATAAGTTATCACTGACAAGACTATTACCGGTCTTGATTATATGAGTAACACGGAATATGTCTGATAAGTTATCACTGACAAGACTATTACCGGTCTTGATTATATGAGTAACACGGAATATGTCTGATAAGTTATCACTGACAAGACTATTACCGGTCTTGATTATATGAGTAACACGGAATGTGTCTGATAAGTTATCACTGACAAGACTATTACCGGTCTTGATTATATGAGTAACACGGAATATGTCTGATAAGTTATCACTGACAAGACTATTACCGGTCTTGATTATATGAGTAACACGGAATGTGTCTGATAAGTTATCACTGACAAGACTATTACCGGTCTTGATTATATGAGTAACACGGAATATGTCTGATAAGTTATCACTGACAAGACTATTACCGGTCTTGATTATATGAGTAACACGGAATATGTCTGATAAGTTATCACTGACAAGACTATTACCGGTCTTGATTATATGAGTAACACGGAATGTGTCTGATAAGTTATCACTGACAAGACTATTACCGGTCTTGATTATATGAGTAACACGGAATGTGTCTGATAAGTTATCACTGACAAGACTATTACCGGTCTTGATTATATGAGTAACACGGAATGTGTCTGATAAGTTATCACTGACAAGACTATTACCGGTCTTGATTATATGAGTAACACGGAATGTGTCTGATAAGTTATCACTGACAAGACTATTACCGGTCTTGATTATATGAGTAACACGGAATGTGTCTGATAAGTTATCACTGACAAGACTATTACCGGTCTTGATTATATGAGTAACACGGAATGTGTCTGATAAGTTATCACTGACAAGACTATTAACGGTCTTGATTATATGAGTAACACGGAATATGTCTGATAAGTTATCACTGACAAGACTATTACCGGTCTTGATTATATGAGTAACACGGAATGTGTCTGATAAGTTATCACTGACAAGACTATTACCGGTCTTGATTATATGAGTAACACGGAATATGTCTGATAAGTTATCACTGACAAGACTATTACCGGTCTTGATTATATGAGTAACACGGAATATGTCTGATAAGTTATCACTGACAAGACTATTACCGGTCTTGATTATATGAGTAACACGGAATATGTCTGATAAGTTATCACTGACAAGACTATTACCGGTCTTGATTATATGAGTAACACGAAATATGTCTGATAAGTTATCACTGACAAGACTATTACCGGTCTTGATTATATGAGTAACACGGAATATGTCTGATAAGTTATCACTGACAAGACTATTACCGGTCTTGATTATATGAGTAACACGGAATATGTCTGATAAGTTATCACTGACAAGACTATTACCGGTCTTGATTATATGAGTAACACGGAATATGTCTGATAAGTTATCACTGACAAGACTATTACCGGTCTTGATTATATGAGTAACACGGAATGTGTCTGATAAGTTATCACTGACAAGACTATTACCGGTCTTGATTATATGAGTAACACGGAATATGTCTGATAAGTTATCACTGACAAGACTATTACCGGTCTTGATTATATGAGTAACACGGAATATGTCTGATAAGTTATCACTGACAAGACTATTACCGGTCTTGATTATATGAGTAACACGGAATATGTCTAATAAGTTATCACTGACAAGACTATTACCGGTCTTGATTATATGAGTAACACGGAATGTGTCTGATAAGTTATCACTGACAAGACTATTACCGGTCTTGATTATATGAGTAACACGGAATATGTCTGATAAGTTATCACTGACAAGACTATTACCGGTCTTGATTATATGAGTAACACGGAATATGTCTGATAAGTTATCACTGACAAGACTATTACCGGTCTTGATTATATGAGTAACACGGAATATGTCTGATAAGTTATCACTGACAAGACTATTACCGGTCTTGATTATATGAGTAACACGGAATGTGTCTGATAAGTTATCACTGACAAGACTATTACCGGTCTTGATTATATGAGTAACACGGAATATGTCTGATAAGTTATCACTGACAAGACTATTACCGGTCTTGATTATATGAGTAACACGGAATATGTCTGATAAGTTATCACTGACAAGACTATTACCGGTCTTGATTATATGAGTAACACGGAATGTGTCTGATAAGTTATCACTGACAAGACTATTACCGGTCTTGATTATATGAGTAACACGGAATATGTCTGATAAGTTATCACTGACAAGACTATTACCGGTCTTGATTATATGAGTAACACGGAATATGTCTGATAAGTTATCACTGACAAGACTATTACCGGTCTTGATTATATGAGTAACACGGAATATGTCTGATAAGTTATCACTGACAAGACTATTACCGGTCTTGATTATATGAGTAACACGGAATATGTCTGATAAGTTATCACTGACAAGACTATTACCGGTCTTGATTATATGAGTAACACGGAATATGTCTGATAAGTTATCACTGACAAGACTATTACCGGTCTTGATTATATGAGTAACACGGAATATGTCTGATAAGTTATCACTGACAAGACTATTACCGGTCTTGATTATATGAGTAACACGGAATGTGTCTGATAAGTTATCACTGACAAGACTATTACCGGTCTTGATTATATGAGTAACACGGAATATGTCTGATAAGTTATCACTGACAAGACTATTACCGGTCTTGATTATATGAGTAACACGGAAAATGTCTGATAAGTTATCACTGACAAGACTATTACCGGTCTTGATTATATGAGTAACACGGAAAATGTCTGATAAGTTATCACTGACAAGACTATTACCGGTCTTGATTATATGAGTAACACGGAATGTGTCTGATAAGTTATTACTGACAAGACTATTACCGGTCTTGATTATATGAGTAACACGGAATGTGTCTGATAAGTTATCACTGACAAGACTATTACCGGTCTTGATTATATGAGTAACACGGAATGTGTCTGATAAGTTATCACTGACAAGACTATTACCGGTCTTGATTATATGAGTAACACGGAATGTGTCTGATAAGTTATCACTGACAAGACTATTACCGGTCTTGATTATATGAGTAACACGGAATATGTCTGATAAGTTATCACTGACAAGACTATTACCGGTCTTGATTATATGAGTAACACGGAATGTGTCTGATAAGTTATCACTGACAAGACTATTACCGGTCTTGATTATATGAGTAACACGGAATATGTCTGATAAGTTATCACTGACAAGACTATTACCGGTCTTGATTATATGAGTAACACGGAATGTGTCTGATAAGTTATTACTGACAAGACTATTACCGGTCTTGATTATATGAGTAACACGGAATGTGTCTGATAAGTTATCACTGACAAGACTATTACCGGTCTTGATTATATGAGTAACACGGAATGTGTCTGATAAGTTATCACTGACAAGACTATTACCGGTCTTGATTATATGAGTAACACGGAATGTGTCTGATAAGTTATCACTGACAAGACTATTACCGGTCTTGATTATATGAGTAACACGGAATGTGTCTGATAAGTTATCACTGACAAGACTATTACCGGTCTTGATTATATGAGTAACACGGAATATGTCTGATAAGTTATCACTGACAAGACTATTACCGGTCTTGATTATATGAGTAACACGGAATGTGTCTGATAAGTTATCACTGACAAGACTATTACCGGTCTTGATTATATGAGTAACACGGAATATGTCTGATAAGTTATCACTGACAAGACTATTACCGGTCTTGATTATATGAGTAACACGGAATATGTCTGATAAGTTATCACTGACAAGACTATTACCGGTCTTGATTATATGAGTAACACGGAATATGTCTGATAAGTTATCACTGACAAGACTATTACCGGTCTTGATTATATGAGTAACACGGAATGTGTCTGATAAGTTATCACTGACAAGACTATTACCGGTCTTGATTATATGAGTAACACGGAATGTGTCTGATAAGTTATCACTGACAAGACTATTACCGGTCTTGATTATATGAGTAACACGGAATATGTCTGATAAGTTATCACTGACAAGACTATTACCGGTCTTGATTATATGAGTAACACGGAATGTGTCTGATAAGTTATCACTGACAAGACTATTACCGGTCTTGATTATATGAGTAACACGGAATGTGTCTGATAAGTTATCACTGACAAGACTATTACCGGTCTTGATTATATGAGTAACACGGAATGTGTCTGATAAGTTATCACTGACAAGACTATTACCGGTCTTGATTATATGAGTAACACGGAATGTGTCTGATAAGTTATCACTGACAAGACTATTACCGGTCTTGATTATATGAGTAACACGGAATGTGTCTGATAAGTTATCACTGACAAGACTATTACCGGTCTTGATTATATGAGTAACACGGAATGTGTCTGATAAGTTATCACTGACAAGACTATTACCGGTCTTGATTATATGAGTAACACGGAATGTGTCTGATAAGTTATCACTGACAAGACTATTACCGGTCTTGATTATATGAGTAACACGGAATGTGTCTGATAAGTTATCACTGACAAGACTATTACCGGTCTTCATTATATGAGTAACACGGAATATGTCTGATAAGTTATCACTGACAAGACTATTACCGGTCTTGATTATATGAGTAACACGGAATATGTCTGATAAGTTATCACTGACAAGACTATTACCGGTCTTGATTATATGAGTAACACGGAATGTGTCTGATAAGTTATCACTGACAAGACTATTACCGGTCTTGATTATATGAGTAACACGGAATGTGTCTGATAAGTTATCACTGACAAGACTATTACCGGTCTTGATTATATGAGTAACACGGAATATGTCTGATAAGTTATCACTGACAAGACTATTACCGGTCTTGATTATATGAGTAACACGGAATGTGTCTGATAAGTTATCACTGACAAGACTATTACCGGTCTTGATTATATGAGTAACACGGAATGTGTCTGATAAGTTATCACTGACAAGACTATTACCGGTCTTGATTATATGAGTAACACGGAATATGTCTGATAAGTTATCACTGACAAGACTATTACCGGTCTTGATTATATGAGTAACAAGGAATGTGTCTGATAAGTTATCACTGACAAGACTATTACCGGTCTTGATTATATGAGTAACACGGAATGTGTCTGATAAGTTATCACTGACAAGACTATTACCGGTCTTGATTATATGAGTAACACGGAATGTGTCTGATAAGTTATCACTGACAAGACTATTACCGGTCTTGATTATATGAGTAACACGGAATATGTCTGATAAGTTATCACTGACAAGACTATTACCGGTCTTGATTATATGAGTAACACGGAATGTGTCTGATAAGTTATCACTGACAAGACTATTACCGGTCTTGATTATATGAGTAACACGGAATATGTCTGATAAGTTATCACTGACAAGACTATTACCGGTCTTGATTATATGAGTAACACGGAATGTGTCTGATAAGTTATCACTGACAAGACTATTACCGGTCTTGATTATATGAGTAACACGGAATGTGTCTGATAAGTTATCACTGACAAGACTATTACCGGTCTTGATTATATGAGTAACACGGAATATGTCTGATAAGTTATCACTGACAAGACTATTACCGGTCTTGATTATATGAGTAACACGGAATATGTCTGATAAGTTATCACTGACAAGACTATTACCGGTCTTGATTATATGAGTAACACGGAATGTGTCTGATAAGTTATCACTGACAAGACTATTACCGGTCTTGATTATATGAGTAACACGGAATGTGTCTGATAAGTTATCACTGACAAGACTATTACCGGTCTTGATTATATGAGTAACACGGAATGTGTCTGATAAGTTATCACTGACAAGACTATTACCGGTCTTGATTATATGAGTAACACGGAATGTGTCTGATAAGTTATCACTGACAAGACTATTACCGGTCTTGATTATATGAGTAACACGGAATGTGTCTGATAAGTTATCACTGACAAGACTATTACCGGTCTTGATTATATGAGTAACACGGAATGTGTCTGATAAGTTATCACTGACAAGACTATTACCGGTCTTGATTATATGAGTAACACGGAATGTGTCTGATAAGTTATCACTGACAAGACTATTACCGGTCTTGATTA
>OY726529.1:948287-1053401 GCA_963383655.1 Bathymodiolus septemdierum | reverse complement strand
ACCCAGGAGACAAATGATACAGGTATTGTCAGTATTTACATAGAGACAAATGATACAGGTATTGTCAGTATTTACATAGAGACAAATGATACAGGTATTGTCAGTATTTACATAGAGACAAATGATACAGGTATTGTCAGTATTTACATAGAGACAAATGATACAGGTATTGTCAGTATTTACATAGAGACAAATGATACAGGTATTGTCAGTATTTACATAGAGACAAATGATACAGGTATTGTCAGTATTTACATAGAGACAAATGATACAGGTATTGTCAGTATTTACATAGAGACAAATGATACAGGTATTGTCAGTATTTACATAGAGACAAATGATACAGGTATTGTCAGTATTTACATAGAGACAAATGATACAGGTATTGTCAGTATTTACATAGAGACAAATGATACAGGTATTGTCAGTATTTACATAGAGACAAATGATACAGGTATTGTCAGTATTTACATAGAGACAAATGATACAGGTATTGTCAGTATTTACATAGAGACAAATGATACAGGTATTGTCAGTATTTACATAGAGACAAATGATACAGGTATTGTCAGTATTTACATAGAGACAAATGATACAGGTATTGTCAGTATTTACATAGAGACAAATGATACAGGTATTGTCAGTATTTACATAGAGACAAATGATACAGGTATTGTCAGTATTTACATAGAGACAAATGATACAGGTATTGTCAGTATTTACATAGAGACAAATGATACAGGTATTGTCAGTATTTACATAGAGACAAATGATACAGGTATTGTCAGTATTTACATAGAGACAAATGATACAGGTATTGTCAGTATTTACATAGAGACAAATGATACAGGTATTGTCAGTATTTACATAGAGACAAATGATACAGGTATTGTCAGTATTTACATAGAGACAAATGATACAGGTATTGTCAGTATTTACATAGAGACAAATGATACAGGTATTGTCAGTATTTACATAGAGACAAATGATACAGGTATTGTCAGTATTTACATAGAGACAAATGATACAGGTATTGTCAGTATTTACATAGAGACAAATGATACAGGTATTGTCAGTATTTACATAGAGACAAATGATACAGGTATTGTCAGTATTTACATAGAGACAAATGATACAGGTATTGTCAGTATTTACATAGAGACAAATGATACAGGTATTGTCAGTATTTACATAGAGACAAATGATACAGGTATTGTCAGTATTTACATAGAGACAAATGATACAGGTATTGTCAGTATTTACATAGAGACAAATGATACAGGTATTGTCAGTATTTACATAGAGACAAATGATACAGGTATTGTCAGTATTTACATAGAGACAAATGATACAGGTATTGTCAGTATTTACATAGAGACAAATGATACAGGTATTGTCAGTATTTACATAGAGACAAATGATACAGGTATTGTCAGTATTTACATAGAGACAAATGATACAGGTATTGTCAGTATTTACATAGAGACAAATGATACAGGTATTGTCAGTATTTACATAGAGACAAATGATACAGGTATTGTCAGTATTTACATAGAGACAAATGATACAGGTATTGTCAGTATTTACATAGAGACAAATGATACAGGTATTGTCAGTATTTACATAGAGACAAATGATACAGGTATTGTCAGTATTTACATAGAGACAAATGATACAGGTATTGTCAGTATTTACATAGAGACAAATGATACAGGTATTGTCAGTATTTACATAGAGACAAATGATACAGGTATTGTCAGTATTTACATAGAGACAAATGATACAGGTATTGTCAGTATTTACATAGAGACAAATGATACAGGTATTGTCAGTATTTACATAGAGACAAATGATACAGGTATTGTCAGTATTTACATAGAGACAAATGATACAGGTATTGTCAGTATTTACATAGAGACAAATGATACAGGTATTGTCAGTATTTACATAGAGACAAATGATACAGGTATTGTCAGTATTTACATAGAGACAAATGATACAGGTATTGTCAGTATTTACATAGAGACAAATGATACAGGTATTGTCAGTATTTACATAGAGACAAATGATACAGGTATTGTCAGTATTTACATAGAGACAAATGATACAGGTATTGTCAGTATTTACATAGAGACAAATGATACAGGTATTGTCAGTATTTACATAGAGACAAATGATACAGGTATTGTCAGTATTTACATAGAGACAAATGATACAGGTATTGTCAGTATTTACATAGAGACAAATGATACAGGTATTGTCAGTATTTACATAGAGACAAATGATACAGGTATTGTCAGTATTTACATAGAGACAAATGATACAGGTATTGTCAGTATTTACATAGAGACAAATGATACAGGTATTGTCAGTATTTACATAGAGACAAATGATACAGGTATTGTCAGTATTTACATAGAGACAAATGATACAGGTATTGTCAGTATTTACATAGAGACAAATGATACAGGTATTGTCAGTATTTACATAGAGACAAATGATACAGGTATTGTCAGTATTTACATAGAGACAAATGATACAGGTATTGTCAGTATTTACATAGAGACAAATGATACAGCTATTGTCAGTATTTACATAGAGACAAATGATACAGGTATTGTCAGTATTTACATAGAGACAAATGATACAGGTATTGTCAGTATTTACATAGAGACAAATGATACAGGTATTGTCAGTATTTACATAGAGACAAATGATACAGGTATTGTCAGTATTTACATAGAGACAAATGATACAGGTATTGTCAGTATTTACATAGAGACAAATGATACAGGTATTGTCAGTATTTACATAGAGACAAATGATACAGGTATTGTCAGTATTTACATAGAGACAAATGATACAGGTATTGTCAGTATTTACATAGAGACAAATGATACAGGTATTGTCAGTATTTACATAGAGACAAATGATACAGGTATTGTCAGTATTTACATAGAGACAAATGATACAGGTATTGTCAGTATTTACATAGAGACAAATGATACAGGTATTGTCAGTATTTACATAGAGACAAATGATACAGCTATTGTCAGTATTTACATAGAGACAAATGATACAGGTATTGTCAGTATTTACATAGAGACAAATGATACAGGTATTGTCAGTATTTACATAGAGACAAATGATACAGGTATTGTCAGTATTTACATAGAGACAAATGATACAGGTATTGTCAGTATTTACATAGAGACAAATGATACAGGTATTGTCAGTATTTACATAGAGACAAATGATACAGGTATTGTCAGTATTTACATAGAGACAAATGATACAGGTATTGTCAGTATTTACATAGAGACAAATGATACAGGTATTGTCAGTATTTACATAGAGACAAATGATACAGGTATTGTCAGTATTTACATAGAGACAAATGATACAGGTATTGTCAGTATTTACATAGAGACAAATGATACAGGTATTGTCAGTATTTACATAGAGACAAATGATACAGGTATTGTCAGTATTTACATAGAGACAAATGATACAGGTATTGTCAGTATTTACATAGAGACAAATGATACAGGTATTGTCAGTATTTACATAGAGACAAATGATACAGGTATTGTCAGTATTTACATAGAGACAAATGATACAGGTATTGTCAGTATTTACATAGAGACAAATGATACAGGTATTGTCAGTATTTACATAGAGACAAATGATACAGGTATTGTCAGTATTTACATAGAGACAAATGATACAGGTATTGTCAGTATTTACATAGAGACAAATGATACAGGTATTGTCAGTATTTACATAGAGACAAATGATACAGGTATTGTCAGTATTTACATAGAGACAAATGATACAGGTATTGTCAGTATTTACATAGAGACAAATGATACAGGTATTGTCAGTATTTACATAGAGACAAATGATACAGGTATTGTCAGTATTTACATAGAGACAAATGATACAGGTATTGTCAGTATTTACATAGAGACAAATGATACAGGTATTGTCAGTATTTACATAGAGACAAATGATACAGGTATTGTCAGTATTTACATAGAGACAAATGATACAGGTATTGTCAGTATTTACATAGAGACAAATGATACAGGTATTGTCAGTATTTACATAGAGACAAATGATACAGGTATTGTCAGTATTTACATAGAGACAAATGATACAGGTATTGTCAGTATTTACATAGAGACAAATGATACAGGTATTGTCAGTATTTACATAGAGACAAATGATACAGGTATTGTCAGTATTTACATAGAGACAAATGATACAGGTATTGTCAGTATTTACATAGAGACAAATGATACAGGTATTGTCAGTATTTACATAGAGACAAATGATACAGCTATTGTCAGTATTTACATAGAGACAAATGATACAGGTATTGTCAGTATTTACATAGAGACAAATGATACAGGTATTGTCAGTATTTACATAGAGACAAATGATACAGGTATTGTCAGTATTTACATAGAGACAAATGATACAGCTATTGTCAGTATTTACATAGAGACAAATGATACAGGTATTGTCAGTATTTACATAGAGACAAATGATACAGGTATTGTCAGTATTTACATAGAGACAAATGATACAGGTATTGTCAGTATTTACATAGAGACAAATGATACAGCTATTGTCAGTATTTACATAGAGACAAATGATACAGGTATTGTCAGTATTTACATAGAGACAAATGATACAGGTATTGTCAGTATTTACATAGAGACAAATGATACAGGTATTGTCAGTATTTACATAGAGACAAATGATACAGGTATTGTCAGTATTTACATAGAGACAAATGATACAGCTATTGTCAGTATTTACATAGAGACAAATGATACAGGTATTGTCAGTATTTACATAGAGACAAATGATACAGGTATTGTCAGTATTTACATAGAGACAAATGATACAGGTATTGTCAGTATTTACATAGAGACAAATGATACAGGTATTGTCAGTATTTACATAGAGACAAATGATACAGGTATTGTCAGTATTTACATAGAGACAAATGATACAGGTATTGTCAGTATTTACATAGAGACAAATGATACAGGTATTGTCAGTATTTACATAGAGACAAATGATACAGGTATTGTCAGTATTTACATAGAGACAAATGATACAGGTATTGTCAGTATTTACATAGAGACAAATGATACAGGTATTGTCAGTATTTACATAGAGACAAATGATACAGGTATTGTCAGTATTTACATAGAGACAAATGATACAGGTATTGTCAGTATTTACATAGAGACAAATGATACAGGTATTGTCAGTATTTACATAGAGACAAATGATACAGGTATTGTCAGTATTTACATAGAGACAAATGATACAGGTATTGTCAGTATTTACATAGAGACAAATGATACAGCTATTGTCAGTATTTACATAGAGACAAATGATACAGGTATTGTCAGTATTTACATAGAGACAAATGATACAGGTATTGTCAGTATTTACATAGAGACAAATGATACAGGTATTGTCAGTATTTACATAGAGACAAATGATACAGGTATTGTCAGTATTTACATAGAGACAAATGATACAGGTATTGTCAGTATTTACATAGAGACAAATGATACAGGTATTGTCAGTATTTACATAGAGACAAATGATACAGGTATTGTCAGTATTTACATAGAGACAAATGATACAGGTATTGTCAGTATTTACATAGAGACAAATGATACAGGTATTGTCAGTATTTACATAGAGACAAATGATACAGGTATTGTCAGTATTTACATAGAGACAAATGATACAGGTATTGTCAGTATTTACATAGAGACAAATGATACAGGTATTGTCAGTATTTACATAGAGACAAATGATACAGGTATTGTCAGTATTTACATAGAGACAAATGATACAGGTATTGTCAGTATTTACATAGAGACAAATGATACAGGTATTGTCAGTATTTACATAGAGACAAATGATACAGGTATTGTCAGTATTTACATAGAGACAAATGATACAGGTATTGTCAGTATTTACATAGAGACAAATGATACAGGTATTGTCAGTATTTACATAGAGACAAATGATACAGGTATTGTCAGTATTTACATAGAGACAAATGATACAGGTATTGTCAGTATTTACATAGAGACAAATGATACAGGTATTGTCAGTATTTACATAGAGACAAATGATACAGGTATTGTCAGTATTTACATAGAGACAAATGATACAGGTATTGTCAGTATTTACATAGAGACAAATGATACAGGTATTGTCAGTATTTACATAGAGACAAATGATACAGGTATTGTCAGTATTTACATAGAGACAAATGATACAGCTATTGTCAGTATTTACATAGAGACAAATGATACAGGTATTGTCAGTATTTACATAGAGACAAATGATACAGGTATTGTCAGTATTTACATAGAGACAAATGATACAGGTATTGTCAGTATTTACATAGAGACAAATGATACAGGTATTGTCAGTATTTACATAGAGACAAATGATACAGGTATTGTCAGTATTTACATAGAGACAAATGATACAGGTATTGTCAGTATTTACATAGAGACAAATGATACAGGTATTGTCAGTATTTACATAGAGACAAATGATACAGGTATTGTCAGTATTTACATAGAGACAAATGATACAGCTATTGTCAGTATTTACATAGAGACAAATGATACAGGTATTGTCAGTATTTACATAGAGACAAATGATACAGGTATTGTCAGTATTTACATAGAGACAAATGATACAGGTATTGTCAGTATTTACATAGAGACAAATGATACAGGTATTGTCAGTATTTACATAGAGACAAATGATACAGGTATTGTCAGTATTTACATAGAGACAAATGATACAGGTATTGTCAGTATTTACATAGAGACAAATGATACAGGTATTGTCAGTATTTACATAGAGACAAATGATACAGGTATTGTCAGTATTTACATAGAGACAAATGATACAGGTATTGTCAGTATTTACATAGAGACAAATGATACAGGTATTGTCAGTATTTACATAGAGACAAATGATACAGGTATTGTCAGTATTTACATAGAGACAAATGATACAGCTATTGTCAGTATTTACATAGAGACAAATGATACAGGTATTGTCAGTATTTACATAGAGACAAATGATACAGGTATTGTCAGTATTTACATAGAGACAAATGATACAGGTATTGTCAGTATTTACATAGAGACAAATGATACAGGTATTGTCAGTATTTACATAGAGACAAATGATACAGGTATTGTCAGTATTTACATAGAGACAAATGATACAGGCTATTGTCAGTATTTACATAGAGACAAATGATACAGGTATTGTCAGTATTTACATAGAGACAAATGATACAGGTATTGTCAGTATTTACATAGAGACAAATGATACAGGTATTGTCAGTATTTACATAGAGACAAATGATACAGCTATTGTCAGTATTTACATAGAGACAAATGATACAGGTATTGTCAGTATTTACATAGAGACAAATGATACAGCTATTGTCAGTATTTACATAGAGACAAATGATACAGGTATTGTCAGTATTTACATAGAGACAAATGATACAGGTATTGTCAGTATTTACATAGAGACAAATGATACAGGTATTGTCAGTATTTACATAGAGACAAATGATACAGGTATTGTCAGTATTTACATAGAGACAAATGATACAGGTATTGTCAGTATTTACATAGAGACAAATGATACAGGTATTGTCAGTATTTACATAGAGACAAATGATACAGGTATTGTCAGTATTTACATAGAGACAAATGATACAGGTATTGTCAGTATTTACATAGAGACAAATGATACAGGTATTGTCAGTATTTACATAGAGACAAATGATACAGCTATTGTCAGTATTTACATAGAGACAAATGATACAGGTATTGTCAGTATTTACATAGAGACAAATGATACAGGTATTGTCAGTATTTACATAGAGACAAATGATACAGGTATTGTCAGTATTTACATAGAGACAAATGATACAGGTATTGTCAGTATTTACATAGAGACAAATGATACAGCTATTGTCAGTATTTACATAGAGACAAATGATACAGGTATTGTCAGTATTTACATAGAGACAAATGATACAGCTATTGTCAGTATTTACATAGAGACAAATGATACAGGTATTGTCAGTATTTACATAGAGACAAATGATACAGGTATTGTCAGTATTTACATAGAGACAAATGATACAGGTATTGTCAGTATTTACATAGAGACAAATGATACAGGTATTGTCAGTATTTACATAGAGACAAATGATACAGGTATTGTCAGTATTTACATAGAGACAAATGATACAGGTATTGTCAGTATTTACATAGAGACAAATGATACAGGTATTGTCAGTATTTACATAGAGACAAATGATACAGGTATTGTCAGTATTTACATAGAGACAAATGATACAGGTATTGTCAGTATTTACATAGAGACAAATGATACAGCTATTGTCAGTATTTACATAGAGACAAATGATACAGGTATTGTCAGTATTTACATAGAGACAAATGATACAGGTATTGTCAGTATTTACATAGAGACAAATGATACAGGTATTGTCAGTATTTACATAGAGACAAATGATACAGGTATTGTCAGTATTTACATAGAGACAAATGATACAGGCTATTGTCAGTATTTACATAGAGACAAATGATACAGGTATTGTCAGTATTTACATAGAGACAAATGATACAGGTATTGTCAGTATTTACATAGAGACAAATGATACAGGTATTGTCAGTATTTACATAGAGACAAATGATACAGCTATTGTCAGTATTTACATAGAGACAAATGATACAGGTATTGTCAGTATTTACATAGAGACAAATGATACAGGTATTGTCAGTATTTACATAGAGACAAATGATACAGGTATTGTCAGTATTTACATAGAGACAAATGATACAGGTATTGTCAGTATTTACATAGAGACAAATGATACAGCTATTGTCAGTATTTACATAGAGACAAATGATACAGGTATTGTCAGTATTTACATAGAGACAAATGATACAGGTATTGTCAGTATTTACATAGAGACAAATGATACAGGTATTGTCAGTATTTACATAGAGACAAATGATACAGGTATTGTCAGTATTTACATAGAGACAAATGATACAGGTATTGTCAGTATTTACATAGAGACAAATGATACAGGTATTGTCAGTATTTACATAGAGACAAATGATACAGGTATTGTCAGTATTTACATAGAGACAAATGATACAGGTATTGTCAGTATTTACATAGAGACAAATGATACAGGTATTGTCAGTATTTACATAGAGACAAATGATACAGGTATTGTCAGTATTTACATAGAGACAAATGATACAGCTATTGTCAGTATTTACATAGAGACAAATGATACAGGTATTGTCAGTATTTACATAGAGACAAATGATACAGGTATTGTCAGTATTTACATAGAGACAAATGATACAGGTATTGTCAGTATTTACATAGAGACAAATGATACAGGTATTGTCAGTATTTACATAGAGACAAATGATACAGGTATTGTCAGTATTTACATAGAGACAAATGATACAGCTATTGTCAGTTTTTACATAGAGACAAATGATACAGGTATTGTCAGTATTTACATAGAGACAAATGATACAGGTATTGTCAGTATTTACATAGAGACAAATGATACAGGTATTGTCAGTATTTACATAGAGACAAATGATACAGGTATTGTCAGTATTTACATAGAGACAAATGATACAGGTATTGTCAGTATTTACATAGAGACAAATGATACAGGTATTGTCAGTATTTACATAGAGACAAATGATACAGGTATTGTCAGTATTTACATAGAGACAAATGATACAGGTATTGTCAGTATTTACATAGAGACAAATGATACAGGTATTGTCAGTATTTACATAGAGACAAATGATACAGGTATTGTCAGTATTTACATAGAGACAAATGATACAGGTATTGTCAGTATTTACATAGAGACAAATGATACAGGTATTGTCAGTATTTACATAGAGACAAATGATACAGGTATTGTCAGTATTTACATAGAGACAAATGATACAGGTATTGTCAGTATTTACATAGAGACAAATGATACAGGTATTGTCAGTATTTACATAGAGACAAATGATACAGGTATTGTCAGTATTTACATAGAGACAAATGATACAGGTATTGTCAGTATTTACATAGAGACAAATGATACAGGTATTGTCAGTATTTACATAGAGACAAATGATACAGGTATTGTCAGTATTTACATAGAGACAAATGATACAGGTATTGTCAGTATTTACATAGAGACAAATGATACAGGTATTGTCAGTATTTACATAGAGACAAATGATACAGGTATTGTCAGTATTTACATAGAGACAAATATTCATTGAACTTGTTATTTTGTTGTTTTATGGTATCACAGGTGTAAAAATAAATTCGCAGTATTCCAAAAAATTATTATTCCAATTTCTATACATTAGGGTGCTATTGGTGGTAAGACAATCTCTTACTAGACATAAAACCTCTTGATCTTTCTCTGTTGTTTGTTTTTGATTTCTTCTGTTTGCCACAAATCCAATCGACGTCCAATGGGCTGTATTATAGCTACTTTTAAGAATACAAACGTAATGTAATTGCCCTTCGGAAATCTCTAACGTTTGTGTATCTTCAAATTACAAACATAGTTATCCATGAAATCACAGTATGATGTCATATTCATATGCAAGGCGTGTGACATTCACTAAACACGAATTTAGTCCCGTACTAATGGTGAGCTGTACATTTGATTTGTCAAACAGAGCGCCTTTGAATAGACTGTATCTTGCGATGGAGAAACTAGGTACAAATTGGAACCATTTCGGAATTCACAATTGTCCCACATGGAATAGAACATGCCTGAATATATTTGAAACCCCGAGTTTTGTTAAACAACACACTGGAATATATTTGTGTACATACATTTAATCTTGTTCCCTTATAAATAAATCGTATGCATCTATCTCTTATTCCCGACACATAATATGATTTGCATATCGAATAGCATAGAATTGCTAGCATGTATAAATTCAAAATATTCTGATTTTGCATCCAAAAACTAAATGTTTAAGAGAAATGCGGATTTCAAAATTGACCTTTTTAAATAGATCTTTAGTTTTCTGTGTATTGTTTTGTATATTATTGCTTGTCTTTCTTTTGACCATTTGTGTTGTCTGTCATTCTTCATTTACAGCCTCTCATACATTGCAACACATTTGTGGATATCTTACATTTGAATTAGATGACGATATTCATGCTAAGCTTCATCCAAGTTCTGTCGTGAACAATTGAATACAACGGATGCGTATTAATAATAATCGTATGTCTTATTTCTATAGATATCTAATCTGTATGATACTTATAAGCCATTGTCATTGAAGATAAAACGTCAACGATTCCCACAACATATAAAAATATCATTTAGTATCACTCTGACATTTGAAATCTGTGACAACGATAAAATAAGTTATTTGTGTAAACATTTAGAGCTAGTAGTATTACGTCATATAAACCTAAACCAGTTATTGTCGTCATAAAGACTTTTATATATCCTGTCAAATTGTAAAGTGCACTTCTAAAGGTGTGCAAAGAGCAACTGTTTATATAAAATTAAATGTGGGTTTTAATGCATGGTCAATAAAGATATTAATGAATATTAATCGCAGTGTCAATCTAAAAGTGTTTATAGATCGTTTCTAACTTGTTTATTGCCATTTGCTTAGATTATTAGGAACAATACGATACTGTAGATTTTTAGCATCTGATAAGAAGCACTGCATATTTTGGACGGCTGAGATCCCATCAACAGATATAACTCCGCCACATGTTTGTGCCTGTCGCAAACCAAGACCTTGATTGCCAACGTCTTGTCGTGGTCTTGTTATGTGTTCAGTGAGCTCAGATGAGATTATTTTATTTGCTTTGTTGATATTGATGGAACTGTTTGGACTTTTTATTTTTCAATTTGTTGCTATTGGTGGAATTGTTGACCATCACTGTTTAATCTTTTCTTTTATAAACATTCAAGCATGGACAATCCAGAGGAACATGCACAAGATTGGGCACAATACCCAAAACGAAGACAAAAAAAAACAAAAACACAACACAGAAAACTACATATTTGAGCAACATTGACCCCACCAAAAAACTGGAGATGAACCCATATGCTCATTAAGTGTAAGCAGTTCAGATTTAATACATACGACACCCGCCGTCTTCATAGGGAAGTCCGGTAAAGGTCTTGTCGTCGATAGAGCAAACAAATATACGTTAGAAGGAAAAGATCCATTGCAATTTGATTGATTGATTTTGATTTGTGGTGTTTTAACGCCACTTTCAACAATATTTCAGCTATATCATGGCGACCAGTTTTAGTGGTGGAGGAATTCGGAGTACCCGGAGAGAACCACCGACCATGGGCAAGCAACTGGTAAACTTTATCACTTGCGGCTGCGAGTCGAGTGCACCCTTTTTGTAATTTACAAAGCCGGGTGCTAGCCCACGCCGTATTGGTTATAGGCTTGTATGAGTTGTTAGATCCAATGACATAGCTCCTTAAGCCACCCGGGCCCCATTGCAATTTGAAAAGTTGATATTTCGTAACTGTCATCCAGTTTGATTAGACAGCAGTAGAATAATTTTAGCGATGAATTAAATTCAAAGTGGGAGTAGCTAAACTTTATTGTCTTGAATATCACGGTACAAGGGCACACGCCCAATAATAACTGGAATATTGACATTGGTGAATGGGAAGTTAACTATTGGCAAACTTAAGTCAACACGTTAACGTTGATTTTTTTCTTTGGTCTTCCTCCGTTGTCGTTACAAAGGTGACATGTACTCCAGAATATTTACAGCTGAAATAATATATTCCGATATAATCGATTCCTTTATTAGTTAATATGTGAGCATATGTGCAAACTGTTGAGACACGAAATCCAAAAATGGCCGACCAATTTACGGTGATGACCTCACAACAAAAATACATGTAGTCTTATTATTTCCAGTGTGTGGAGCCCTAGCTTTCTTATAAACAAGATGTATTATTTCCCGGTGATGAGTGCTTCAAAAGCTCTGACATGGTTCATTATACAGTAGAACTTGTGCAATCCGACACCCGAGATTCCGACATCCTGTGACATCTGACAAAAAATGATGGTCCTAAAGTATTTCTATTAATTAAAATATAACCTGAGTATTCCGACATCCGGTACGATCCGACACATTTACCTGGTAAAATTGATTATTTAAATGTTTGGAACGTTTCTGACCCTATCGTTGAAGTTAATGCAGTGGTACGTCACTTCCGTCAGCCGTGGGTCCTTATATGAAAAATTTGGCAATAAATGTGTGAAAATCTTAAAATTCTGAAGAACTGAGCTATCGTATGCACACAACAAAAACAGGGGCAAAAAGATGCGTCTTTTAGGAATGGATACATGTCCTAGTTTGAATGACATAATGGAAATAAGGTGGAATAAATGTACTCGAAGCGAGCAGGGGTACGATTTTTAAACCTGCCGAGTTGCATGCCTTGTGTATTATTAGTATCTATATAGGGTCGACACATGCAATTTGATGTTAACATAAGATTGTATGAATATTGACACGAACAAGTTAAAATAAGGAAAAAGAGTTGAAATAATAAAGAAATAAAGAAATTTTATTGAAAATAAATTTGTAAACAGAAAGTTACAAAAAGGGAGGTGGTCCGTACCACGAGCGCCTGTGTACCAGTCTTGTGACCTGATGACGGTTATTTCAGAAACGCGTCGTGTACACTAAATTGGATACACATGTATCAACGTTTTTATGTTTTTATTATTATTTCTTTTTTATTTTATTTTTCATTGGTGTAGGTTTGAATATCGGGCATAAATAAACGCTAGCAAAAACGGAAGGGGCAATCAAGAATGGCCAATCCAGAGAAATTTGCAACAATTACACAAGACGAAGACAAAGCAAAAGGAAAAGAAAAGTTGTGTTCTGTATTTATCTTTGTCATGTCAATCAACGTTAGATAATACCGATGGGGCAATAAAAAATGGACAATCCAGAGTTAGGGTGCACAAGAAGAAGAAACACAACACAAATACACAACACAATATATGTTGGACAGCACTATACACCAACAAACACAAATAACGTAAATAAGACATGCTCCCTCCTTCAAACAACCGGAAGTAAAGATGAACTGGACATCGTTATTATGCGGAAATCATAACGGGCATCACAACTCGAAACTCAGAACGTAAAAGCACATAATAGGACAACAGTTTCTATTAGACTGGGAACTGTCCCGATTGTGTGGAGTTTTTGCTTTTTATCTTTACCACTTTATTTTGTTAGTGAAATAACTCTTCGTCAATAATAATTAAAAAAAAATAACGTTTATCATCTTCAATTTAATTAAAATATGACAGAATAACATTTCTTCATTTTATTTTTCAAATAAATTAGATATAGAAAATACAAGTAGTAAGTATACACAGTTCAATCAGACAAAAAACGTTTTTTAATCAAATTGAATGTCAAGTGATGTGCAGTGTAGGCATGATACTTTATTATTATAAAAGTTCACAAACATTTAATAACAATTTGTAAGCTTTATTGAAATACTAATTTTTTCATTAATTCTTAGATCATGTTTCAATCCGCCATATTACATTAGAAAAGTCACGTGTAATATTTGTCAATAAAAATAAAGAGCTTAAGTGACCCTGATGGCACTGATTGTTATTTTTACAATTGCTGATGACATTTGACTTCAAAGATACGCGTTGTCACTACGAGAAATCATCAACAAACAGGTTCAATAATACAGTAGGAGTAAGCACCTATGACGGCACAGCTTTAACACTTATAAGGACGATCTCATCTATTTTCGATTGAGTCTCAAACAGGACTTATCACATTTTATTTAGATTTACAGAAACTTTTTTTTAATCCAGAAGGTAAGAAAACTTTACTATTTTTGTACTCCTAATTTGTATAAAATTTTAAATATTAAAACTTAATACAATTTTATATAAAATATACCCATATATGGAAATTATATTTTAACGATAATAATTTTATAATATTTTATTCATTTATAATAATTATTTAATTAATATAATCATTGTTTAAACATGCTGTACAAGAAATAATATTTATTTTATTAATCTAAAATGGCATAAATTGTATATTATTACTTGCTCAAGATTTCCTTTTCGTAAATAACCAGCATATTAGGAATATTTTACTGGACTTTCTTTCGTCAAAAAGAAAAAGAAAGAAACAAAGTGTCATTACATGCTATCTTATGACACTCAGAATTTTTTTTTCATGAAATCTTCCAAATTTCATCTGTTTCACACAATATATAAAAAGGGTTAGTTTTGACCTTTAAACTACTTTATCGCCGCCACTTTGTATTGTGCCTGTCCCATGTCAGTAGAGTGAACCGCTCATATGTGTTAGCGGTATCGATTTTGTCCATGTTTTCTAAATTTTACAATAAATTTGGGAACTTTTCTGTCGGTGTGGTGTTTTTGGTTTTTCATGTAATTAATTATTTCTTTATAATAAATTTGCTTTCATTTTATAATCATACATTGCAATGGTATCTTATGCTTTATGGGGGGTTTCCGTGGTCGGAATCAAAGATGGTTTTACTCATTTCTTCATCTTCACTCAATGAATATCACCATTTGGCTTGTGGGTTTCACCCAACCCTTTCCTCACTGAGAAAATATGACAACTCGATCAATGTTTTCAGTGACTTGTTGCAAATCGAATATTTTCTAAGGGTACTCCGGTTTCTTCCATTGATAACACTGTCCACCAGGATGTCACTGAAATATTGCTAATTACCAATAATCCCCTTTCTGTGTACTACATATTTAAAGAAATGAAAAACAAATAACACCACAATGTTCTAAAAACAAATAACACCACAATGTTCTAAAAACAAACAACACCACAATGTTCTAAAAACAAATAACACCACAATGTTCTAAAAACAAATAACACCACAATGTTCTAAAAACAAATAACACCACAATGTTCTAAAAACAAACAACACCACAATGTTCTAAAAACAAATAACACCACAATGTTCTAAAAACAAATAACACCACAATGTTCTAAAAACAAATAACACCACACTGTTCTAAAAACAAATAACATCACAATGTTCTAAAAACAAATAACACCACAATGTTCTAAAAACAAATAACACCACAATGTTCTAAAAACAAATAACACCACAATGTTCTAAAAACAAATAACATCACAATGTTCTAAAAACAAATAACACCACAATGTTCTAAAAACAAATAACACCACACTGTTCTAAAAACAAATAACACCACAATGTTCTAAAAACAAATAACACCACAATGTTCTAAAAACAAATAACACCACAATGTTCTAAAAACAAATAACACCACACTGTTCTAAAAACAAATAACACCACAATGTTCTAAAAACAAATAACACCACAATGTTCTAAAAACAAATAACACCACAATGTTCAAAAAACAAATAACACCACAATGTTCTAAAAACAAATAACACCACAATGTTCTAAAAACAAATAACACCACAATGTTCTAAAAACAAATAACATCACAATGTTCTAAAAACAAATAACACCACAATGTTCTAAAAACAAATAACACCACAATGTTCTAAAAACAAATAACACCACAATGTTCTAAAAACAAATAACACCACAATGTTCTAAAAACAAATAACACCACAATGTTCTAAAAACAAATAACACCACACTGTTCTAAAAACAAATAACACCACACTGTTCTAAAAACAAATAACACCACACTGTTCTAAAAACAAATAACACCACAATGTTCTAAAAACAAATAACACCACAATGTTCTAAAAACAAATAACACCACACTGTTCTAAAAACAAATAACACCACAATGTTCTAAAAACAAATAACACCACACTGTTCTAAAAACAAATAACACCACAATGTTCTAAAAACAAATAACACCACACTGTTCTAAAAACAAATAACACCACAATGTTCAAAAAACAAATAACACCACAATGTTCTAAAAACAAATAACACCACAATGTTCAAAAAACAAATAACACCACAATGTTCTAAAAACAAATAACATCACAATGTTCTAAAAACAAATAACACCACAATGTTCTAAAAACAAATAACACCACAATGTTCTAAAAACAAATAACACCACACTGTTCTAAAAACAAATAACACCACACTGTTCTAAAAACAAATAACACCACACTGTTCTAAAAACAAATAACACCACAATGTTCTAAAAACAAATAACACCACAATGTTCTAAAAACAAATAACACCACACTGTTCTAAAAACAAATAACACCACAATGTTCTAAAAACAAATAACACCACACTGTTCTAAAAACAAATAACACCACAATGTTCAAAAAACAAATAACACCACAATGTTCTAAAAACAAATAACACCACAATGTTCAAAAAACAAATAACACCACACTGTTCTAAAAACAAATAACACCACAATGTTCTAAAAACAAATAACACCACACTGTTCTAAAAACAAATAACACCACACTGTTCTAAAAACAAATAACACCACAATGTTCTAAAAACAAATAACACCACACTGTTCTAAAAACAAATAACACCACAATGTTCTAAAAACAAATAACACCACAATGTTCTAAAAACAAATAACACCACACTGTTCTAAAAACAAATAACACCACACTGTTCTAAAAACAAATAACACCACAATGTTCTAAAAACAAATAACACCACACTGTTCTAAAAACAAATAACACCACAATGTTCTAAAAACAAATAACACCACAATGTTCCTGCTCCATTAAATGTGTTAAACTATTTAATGAAATCACAACCCATTTCGTCGATAACTAAGCACCTTTAAGCACACACCGTTACACACGATAACTAAGCACCTTTAAACACACACCGTTGCACACGATAACTAAGCACCTTTAAACACACACCGTTACACACGATAACTAAGCACCTTTAAACACACACCGTTACACACGATAACTAAGCACCTTTAAACACACACCGTTGCACACGATAACTAAGCACCTTTAAACACACACCGTTACACACGATAACTAAGCACCTTTAAACACACACCGTTACACACGATAACTAAGCACCTTTAAACACACACCGTTGCACACGATAACTAAGCACCTTTAAACACACACCGTTACACACGATAACTAAGCACCTTTAAACACACACCGTTACACACGATAACTAAGCACCTTTAAACACACACCGTGACACACGATAACTAAGCACCTTTAAACACACACCGTTACACACGATAACTAAGCACCTTTAAACACACACCGTGACACACGATAACTAAGCACCTTTAAACACACACCGTTACACACGATAACTAAGCACCTTTAAACACACACCGTTACACACGATAACTAAGCACCTTTAAACACACACCGTTGCACACGATAACTAAGCACCTTTAAACACACACCGTGACACACGATAACTAAGCACCTTTAAACACACACCGTTACACACGATAACTAAGCACCTTTAAACACACACCGTTGCACACGATAACTAAGCACCTTTAAACACACACCGTTACACACGATAACTAAGCACCTTTAAACACACACCGTGACACACGATAACTAAGCACCTTTAAACACACACCGTTACACACGATAACTAAGCACCTTTAAACACACAGCGTTACACACATTACATTTTCGTTTTTACTGCACCTGTTTTATTGTAAGTTTTTACCTTTTCATCCCTCTTGTCCTATCTTATTTCATTATTAACATTGTGATCTGGTAAAGTGATTGCTACCGATATTTTATATTGAATCTTATCCTACCAGAAAATGTGTTGTTTTAATTTGTGTCGTGTTTTATTAACAATTTTATCTTGTTACTCTCGAGGAACAAACATTTTAATTTCCTGCCAGTGCCAATTGACCAAAGATCACGTGATCACTTTACAACAATAACCTTTAAATGATGACAATGAATTTCATATCTTTATTAAAGTGTTTCAAGAATATAACCGTAAAATGAAGCTAATTAACAATGTTTAATCTCTCTGTGTCAACTTTATGTTATACATAAAATACAACCTTTTTTTTACTAAATTGATAGAAAATGCGAAGAACTGTTTCCGCCTTTCTAGTGAACAAACAAATCATAAATCAAAAATGGGAATTACGGGCAATGTGTAACATTGAAATTGGTTATACGATGAAAGTGGTACGATTTTTATCAGAATCAACAATGTTTTAACCTGTTTTAACATTTTATCTTTTACTTAAATCCAACTTTAAAAATTGTCATCAATAGTTTCCGGTAAAATATTTAATTAAAGGCGTCACGGAGAATAATAATATGTCAGGAGCATTCATGTAAATTAAGAAAAAAGTAATACGGCGAGAAGAATCTCGGTCTATTTGACATGTTGTATGCAGTAATTTAGTGCTGGAAATCCACTTTGAAAAGAGGCTTATATTTACACTTGAATTCAATTGTCATTCTTGCAAATTGCACTTTGTTTCACAGAGTTTATATATTGGGCCGAGTGATTGTAAGCGTATCGTTTCCACTCTCGTCTAAGTGTTCAAAACTAGGATTCCCCATAATAATCACAGGGTACAAAAAGACAAAAAGGAGAAAAAAAGAGGGAGCGTTCTCATACTTTTTATATGTATCATTAGTAAGCTCCAATCATTTTATTCATGATTACCGTTTGATTAATTAAGTCAAGTAATAATTAGAACTATTACATTTCAAAGCATCTCAATCGCTTTACAATGTTTGTAAGAACATTAAAATGTCTGTCTTTGCGATTAGTTCTCGGCTTCGCCTCGATGTTAATAATAAAGGAAGGATATTCTTAACATATACTTCATTCGCTGTTCTTATTCAATCTACACATATTTATGTAAGAAATATTCATGTACATGCATGCTCTATCAAATAATGTTGTAATTTATTGTATTGGAGAAGATTTCATAAGTTTGTTTTACTTGTGTCGTATCCCTTTTGCATCATTGAGCAAATAAAATATGCTTAAACTAAACTGAGAAGCGCTTAACATCCTTAACACTATAATAATGTATTCTTTAATATGTCAACTTTGTTCAGTATAAAATCTTACGTATTTCATTAATAAATATACAATATACGTCTATTACTGCGGGATATCAAGATTATTTTTAACGAAGATTAGAAATAAATAAGAAAAAAGCGGGTATTACCCAGCATTCCCTGGTATCATGAACCCAGCAGTAAACAACTGAAGAAATTATTAAAGTAAGGTTCATGTCTCTTAGACATAGGTAACCTTCTTCTTCTAAATACAGGACAATACTCTAACGATAGAGTGGGTAACATGTAACATTAGACGATCTGTACTATCCTGTTTAGACCCTTTGGTTTCACAGGTCCCACAGACTTTTAAATTATTTATTTACTGTGAGCATACCTGGTGACGGGTATTATAGAAAGGAGTCATGATACCAGCTTAGATATCTACATTTATTTTGAGAAATTATAGTAAGAATAATTTATATGCGTATTTGTTTCTCTGTGGGATCGATATAAGTTCTCTAAAGGGACATCCACTGGTCGTGAGGGACGACATAAATACACATCCACTGGTCGTGAGGGACGACATAAATACACATCCGCTGGTCGTGAGGGACGACATAAATACACATCCACTGGTCGTGAGGGACGACATAAATACACATCCGCTGGTCGTGAGGGACGACATAAATACACATCCACTGGTCGTGAGGGACGACATAAATACACATCCACTGGTCGTGAGGGACGACATAAATACACATCCACTGGTCGTGAGAGGCGACATAAATACGCAAACCACGCAAAAGATGGGATGTTAATGAGTGTCTGGTGCATTTGAATGCAGCACGCTCCTGTCACGTGAAATACGACCAACTTGCAACAGTTATTAATAAACAAATTTATTAGAGAGCTCATTGATTGGTTGTTGCAAGGCAAGCAGGTGTCTATCCATCATTACATATGTTCCTGGTAAGAAAAACGCTTCTTCAGTGAATTATTAATACGTTGTTCAGTGCAGCATGCTTTACGTATTTTATGAGGTTTGGAGACTTACTCAATCACTTAGGTGCCTCCTAGCTTTTGTCTGCGGTCCACGTTCCTCATGTTTTCAGTTTTCTGTTTTGTGGTTATCTGTGTGTTTTGTTTGTCTTCATTCTTGTGTCTTGTGCACAGCGTTTCCTATGTCTGTGGATTGTGCATTCGTGATTTTTCCTTCGGTTTTCTCTAACGTTTATTTATTGTAAGAATCTGACAAATGTTATCACGTTGATGACGTAATTGTGTAAGTCGAACTTAGTCACTTTTTATTTGTGGTTATTTTTTTACTCAAATACACGATCATTGCCCTATAGTAATTATGTTACTATCAAATAAAATCCAATTTATATTGCATGAGTAGAAAACAAGAAGGTTTAGCGTGGGTCTCTCTGATGGTATCGATAGCACGAAATGGATCGGCAATATCAACATAAGAACTTAATTAGTAAGCCTGATTGCTAAAACTTTTTTTTCAATTAAATTAATACTAATTTTAACACATGTATCTAATTTAATGCCCACGACGGTTTTCTGGAATAACATTTATCGAGTATACTCATGATCAAAACGATTGGAAAGCCCAAAAATAATTTGTAACGTTTTGCGGAGCCAGAAAACCAAAGGGCATAAACAGGTTATCCAAAATAAGAGAAGTTTCCATATGTATTAAGAAGTGAATCTTATTTTTGATAATAATACCATTTATTTGGGAGCTGTAAATTTTATTAATGCATAGATCTTATAGTCCATGTCAATGCCACAACACTGACCATTGTTCAAGTGATACCCTCGGTGATTAATAGTTCACAAACCTTATATACCATGTGAGTGTAGTAACACTGACTACTGTACAGATGATGCCCCGGGGACTAATAGTTCACAAACCTTATATACCATGTGAGTGTAGTAACACTGACCATTGTTCAAGTGATACCCTCGGAGATTAATAGTTCACAAACCTTATATACCATGTGAGTGTAGTAACACTGACTACTGTACAGATGATGCCCCGGGGACTAATAGTTCACAAACCTTATATACCATGTGAGTGCAGTAACACTGACTACTGTACAGATGATGCCCCGGGGACTAATAGTTCACAAAACATGTCAGTGCAGTAACACCGAATGCTGCAGTACAGATGATGCCCCGAGACTAATGTTCACCAACAAAGGTATCGACTCGGTGACAGTAATTAACCGTAAAACGTGGATATCTAATTTAGAGCAATCGACACAGTTCTATAATAACCTTCGTCAGGACACAGTTCTATAATAACCTTTGTCAGGACACAGTTCTATAATAACCTTTGTCAGAACACAGTTCTATAATAACCTTCGTCAGGACACAGTTCTATAATAACCTTCGTCAGGACACAGTTCTATAATAACCTTCGTCGGGACACAGTTCTATAATAACCTTCGTCAGGACACAGTTCTATGATAACCTTCGTCAGGACACAGTTCTATAATAACCTTCGCCAGGACACAGTTCTATAATAACCTTCGTCGGGACACAGTTCTATAATAACCTTCGTCAGGACACAGTTCTATAATAACCTTCATCAGGACACAGTTCAATAATAACCTTCATCAGGACACAGTTCTATAATAACCTTCGTCAGGACACGGTTCTATAATAACCTTCGTTAGGACACAGTTCTATAATAACCTTCGTCAGGACACAGTTCTATAATAACCTTCGTCAGAACACAGTTCTATAATAACCTTCGTCAGGACACAGTTCTATAATAACCTTCATCAGGACACAGTTCTATAATAACCTTCGTCAGGACACAGTTCTATAATAACCTTCGTCAGGACACAGTTCTATAATAACCTTCGTCAGGACACCGTTCTATAATAACCTTCGTCAGAACACAGTTCTATAATAACCTTCGTCAGGACACAGTTCTATAATAACCTTCGTCAGGACACAGTTCTATGATAACCTTCGTCAGGACACAGTTCTATTATCACCTTCGTCAGGACACAGTTCTATAATAACCTTCGTCAGGACACAGTTTTATAATAAACTTCGTCAGAACACAGTTCTATAATAACCTTCGTCAGGACACAGTTCTATAATAACCTTCATCAGGACACAGTTCTATAATAACCTTCGTCAGAACATAGTTCTATAATAACCTTCGTCAGAACATAGTTCTATAATAACCTTCGTCAGGACACAGTTCTATGATAACCTTCATCAGGACACAGTTCTATAATAACCTTCGTCAGAACATAGTTCTATAATAACCTTCGTCAGAACATAGTTCTATAATAACCTTCGTCAGGACACAGTTCTATAATAACCTTCGTCAGGACACAGTTCTATAATAACCTTCGTTAGCTCATAATCAAAGAATTGGAAGGTCAAATAATTTAAAGAATTTCAAGGTCATACAATTTGTTCTATACTTTGTTGCAACAACTTTACCTTTTTCATAAAAACATGTTTTAAGCTTGGAAAGTCTGGCATAACTTATCATGTAATATTAATACGCTTTTGTAGGATTAGGTTTATGGTGCTCCTTTCAACAATAGTTCAGTTATATCCTGGTGGTCAGTTTTATTGGTTGAAGAAAACGGAGTACTCACAGAAAACCGCCGATTTGCCGCAGGTCACTGATAAACTTGATCACATAATGTTGTATCGAGTACGCCTCGCCTGAAACATGATATTTCTCTTCGTAAGGTAATAACAACTTAAGTTCAAATTAATTAAAGTAATTAGCTATTACATACATTTGAATTTTTTAATTATTTTCCCTTCAATACACCCACTTTTACCCAAGACAATAACCTTTATTAAAATGTCTTTCCCAAGCCAGGAAATTGATAATATATTCAAGTGAGCTACATACATTCATAGGTGGCATATATTAGCTATTTCGTGAGTACCAGACTAGTTTGTTGGGGGATGCTGGACAGATATAACTAATTAACATAGTTTGTTGGGGGATGCTGGACAGATATAACTAATTAACATAGTTTGTTGGGGGATGCTGGACAGATATAACTAATTAACATAGTTTGTTGGGGGATGCTGGACAGATATAACTAATTAACATAGTTTGCTGGGGGATGCTGGACAGATATAACTAATTAACATAGTTTGTTGGGGGATGCTAGACAGATATAACTAATTAACATAGTTTGTTGGGGGATGCTGGACAGATATAACTAATTAACATAGTTTGCTGGGGGATGCTGGACAGATATAACTAATTAACCTAGTTTGTTGGGGGATGCTGGACAGATATAACTAATTAACATAGTTTGTTGGGGGATGCTGGACAGATATAACTAATTAACCTAGTTTGTTGGGGGATGCTGGACAGATATAACTAATTAACATAGTTTGTTGGGGGATGCTGGACAGATATAACTAATTAACATAGTTTGTTGGGGGATGCTGGACAGATATAACTAATTAACCTAGTTTGTTGGGGGATGCTGGACAGATATAACTAATTAACATAGTTTGTTGGGGGATGCTGGACAGATATAACTAATTAACATAGTTTGTTGGGGGATGCTGGACAGATATAACTAATTAACATAGTTTGTTGGGGGATGCTGGACAGATATAACTAATTAACATAGTTTGCTGGGGGATGCTGGACAGATATAACTAATTAACATAGTTTGTTGGGGGATGCTAGACAGATATAACTAATTAACATAGTTTGTTGGGGGATGCTGGACAGATATAACTAATTAACATAGTTTGCTGGGGGATGCTGGACAGATATAACTAATTAACCTAGTTTGTTGGGGGATGCTGGACAGATATAACTAATTAACATAGTTTGTTGGGGGATGCTGGACAGATATAACTAATTAACCTAGTTTGTTGGGGGATGCTGGACAGATATAACTAATTAACATAGTTTGTTGGGGGATGCTGGACAGATATAACTAATTAACATAGTTTGTTGGGGGATGCTGGACAGATATAACTAATTAACCTAGTTTGTTGGGGGATGCTGGACAGATATAACTAATTAACATAGTTTGTTGGGGGATGCTGGACAGATATAACTAATTAACATAGTTTGTTGGGGGATGCTGGACAGATATAACTAATTAACCTAGTTTGTTGGGGGATGCTGGACAGATATAACTAATTAACATAGTTTGTTGGGGGATGCTGGACAGATATAACTAATTAACCTAGTTTCTTGGGGGATGCTGGACAGATATAACTAATTAACATAGTTTGTTGGGGGATGCTGGACAGATATAACTAATTAACCTAGTTTGTTGGGGGATGCTGGACAGATATAACTAATTAACCTAGTTTGTTGGGGGATGCTGGACAGATATAACTAATTAACATAGTTTGTTGGGGGATGCTGGACAGATATAACTAATTAACCTAGTTTGTTGGGGGATGCTGGACAGATATAGCTAATTAACATAGTTTGTTGGGGGATGCTGGACAGATATAACTAATTAACATAGTTTGTTGGGAGATGCTGGACAGATATAACTAATTAACATAGTTTGTTGGGGGATGCTGGACAGATATAACTAATTAACCTAGTTTGTTGGGGGATGCTGGACAGATATAACTAATTAACCTAGTTTGTTGGGGGATGCTGGACAGATATAACTAATTAACCTAGTTTGTTGGGGGATGCTGGACAGATATAACTAATTAACATAGTTTGTTGGGGGATGCTAGACAGATATAACTAATTAACATAGTTTGTTGGGGGATGCTGGACAGATATAACTAATTAACCTAGTTTGTTGGGGGATGCTAGACAGATATAACTAATTAACATAGTTTGTTGGGGGATGCTGGACAGATATAACTAATTAACGTAGTTTGTTGGGGGATGCTGGACAGATATAACTAATTAACATAGTTTGTTGGGGGATGTTGGACAGATATAACTAATTAACCTAGTTTGTTGGGGGATGCTGGACAGATATAACTAATTAACATAGTTTGTTGGGGGATGCTGGACAGATATAACTAATTAACATAGTTTGTTGGGGGATGCTGGACAGATATAACTAATTAACATAGTTTGTTGGGGGATGCTAGACAGATATAACTAATTAACCTAGTTTGTTGGGGGATGCTGGACAGATATAACTAATTAACATAGTTTGTTGGGGGATGCTAGACAGATATAACTAATTAACATAGTTTGTTGGGGGATGCTGGACAGATATAACTAATTAACATAGTTTGTTGGGGGATGCTGGACAGATATAACTAATTAACCTAGTTTGTTGGGGGATGCTGGACAGATATAACTAATTAACATAGTTTGTTGGGGGATGCTGGACAGATATAGCTAATTAACATAGTTTGTTGGGGGATGCTAGACAGATATAACTAATTAACATAGTTTGTTGGGGGATGCTGGACAGATATAACTAATTAACATAGTTTGTTGGGGGATGCTGGACAGATATAACTAATTAACTTTGTTGGGGGATGCTAGACAGATATAACTAATTAACATAGTTTGTTGGGGGATGCTAGACAGATATAACTAATTAACATAGTTTGTTGGGGGATGCTGGACAGATATAACTAATTAACCTAGTTTGTTGGGGGATGCTGGACAGATATAACTAATTAACATAGTTTGTTGGGGGATGCTGGACAGATATAACTAATTAACATAGTTTGTTGGGGGATGCTAGACAGATATAACTAATTAACCTAGTTTGTTGGGGGATGCTGGACAGATATAACTAATTAACATAGTTTGTTGGGGGATGCTGGACAGATATAACTAATTAACATAGTTTGTTGGGGGATGCTAGACAGATATAACTAATTAACATAGTTTGTTGGGGGATGCTGGACAGATATAACTAATTAACCTAGTTTGTTGGGGGATGCTGGACAGATATAACTAATTAACCTAGTTTGTTGGGGGATGCTAGACAGATATAACTAATTAACATAGTTTGTTGGGGGATGCTAGACAGATATAACTAATTAACCTAGTTTGTTGGGGGATGCTGGACAGATATAACTAATTAACATAGTTTGTTGGGGGATGCTGGACAGATATAACTAATTAACATAGTTTGTTGGGGGATGCTGGACAGATATAACTAATTAACATAGTTTGTTGGGGGATGCTGGACAGATATAACTAATTAACCTAGTTTGTTGGGGGATGCTAGACAGATATAACTAATTAACCTAGTTTGTTGGGGGATGCTAGACAGATATAACTAATTAACATAGTTTGTTGGGGGATGCTGGACAGATATAACTAATTAACCTAGTTTGTTGGGGGATGCTAGACAGATATAACTAATTAACATAGTTTGTTGGGGGATGCTAGACAGATATAACTAATTAACATAGTTTGTTGGGGGATGCTGGACAGATATAACTAATTAACCTAGTTTGTTGGGGGATGCTGGACAGATATAACTAATTAGCATAGTTTGTTGGGGGATGCTGGACAGATATAACTAATTAACATAGTTTGTTGGGGGATGCTGGACAGATATAACTAATTAACATAGTTTGTTGGGGGATGCTGGACAGATATAACTAATTAACATAGTTTGTTGGGGATGCTGGACAGATATAACTAATTAACCTAGTTTGTTGGGGGATGCTGGACAGATATAACTAATTAACATAGTTTGTTGGGGGATGCTGGACAGATATAACTAATTAACCTAGTTTGTTGGGGGATGCTGGACAGATATAACTAATTAACATAGTTTGTTGGGGGATGCTGGACAGATATAACTAATTAACCTAGTTTGTTGGGGGATGCTGGACAGATATAACTAATTAACCTAGTTTGTTGGGGGATGCTGGACAGATATAACTAATTAACATAGTTTGTTGGGGGATGCTGGACAGATATAACTAATTAACATAGTTTGTTGGGGGATGCTGGACAGATATAACTAATTAACATAGTTTGTTGGGGGATGCTGGACAGATATAACTAATTAACCTAGTTTGTTGGGGGATGCTGGACAGATATAACTAATTAACATAGTTTGTTGGGGGATGCTGGACAGATATAACTAATTAACCTAGTTTGTTGGGGGATGCTGGACAGATATAACTAATTAACATAGTTTGTTGGGGGATGCTGGACAGATATAACTAATTAACATAGTTTGTTGGGGGATGCTAGACAGATATAACTAATTAACATAGTTTGTTGGGGGATGCTGGACAGATATAACTAATTAACATAGTTTGTTGGGGGATGCTGGACAGATATAACTAATTAACATAGTTTGTTGGGGGATGCTGGACAGATATAACTAATTAACATAGTTAGTTGGGGGATGCTGGACAGATATAACTAATTAACATAGTTTGTTGGGGGATGCTAGACAGATATAACTAATTAACATAGTTAGTTGGGGGATGCTGGACAGATATAACTAATTAACATAGTTTGTTGGGGGATGCTGGACAGATATAACTAATTAACATAGTTTGTTGGGGGATGCTGGACAGATATAACTAATTAACATAGTTTGTTGAGGGATGCTGGACAGATATAACTAATTAACATAGTTTGTTGGGGGATGCTAGACAGATATAGCTAATTAACATAGTTTGTTGGGAGATGCTGGACAGATATAACTAATTAACATAGTTTGTTGGGGGATGCTAGACAGATATAACTAATTAATATAGTTTGTTGGGGGATGCTGGACAGATATAACTAATTAACATAGTTTGTTGGGGATGCTGGACAGATATAACTAATTAACATAGTTTGTTGGGGGATGCTGGACAGATATAACTAATTAACCTAGTTTGCTGGGGGATGCTGGACAGATATAACTAATTAACATAGTTTGTTGGGGGATGCTGGACAGATATAACTAATTAACCTAGTTTGTTGGGGGATGCTGGACAGATATAACTAATTAACATAGTTAGTTGGGGGATGCTGGACAGATATAACTAATTAACCTAGTTTGTTGGGGGATGCTGGACAGATATAACTAATTAACATAGTTTGTTGAGGGATGCTGGACAGATATAACTAATTAGCATAGTTAGTTGGGGGATGCTAGACAGATATAACTAATTAACATAGTTTGTTGGGGGATGCTGGACAGATATAACTAATTAACATAGTTTGTTGGGGATGCTAGACAGATATAACTAATTAACATAGTTTGTTGGGGGATGCTAGACAGATATAACTAATTAACATAGTTTGTTGGGGGATGCTGGACAGATATAACTAATTAACATAGTTAGTTGGGGGATGCTGGACAGATATAACTAATTAACCTAGTTTGTTGGGTGATGCTGGACAGATATAACTAATTAACATAGTTTGTTGGGGGAAGCTGGACAGATATAACTAATTAACATAGTTTGTTGGGGATGCTGGACAGATATAACTAATTAACATAGTTTGTTGGGGGATGCTGGACAGATATAACTAATTAACATAGTTTGTTGGGGGATGCTGGACAGATATAACTAATTAACCTAGTTTGTTGGGGGATGCTAGACAGATATAACTAATTAACATAGTTAGTTGGGGGATGCTGGACAGATATAACTAATTAACATAGTTTGTTGGGGATGCTGGACAGATATAACTAATTAACATAGTTTGTTGGGGGATGCTGGACAGATATAACTAATTAACATAGTTTGTTGGGGGATGCTGGACAGATATAACTAATTAACCTAGTTTGTTGGGGGATGCTAGACAGATATAACTAATTAACATAGTTAGTTGGGGGATGCTGGACAGATATAACTAATTAACCTAGTTTGTTGGGGGATGCTGGACAGATATAACTAATTAACACTAAATTAGATAGCTACATTTTTACTACCATGGATATGTTTCTGTAAACTGTAATATTTGAGGTGGGTATCGTCAACAACTGTACACTTAATAAACCATTTGTATATTCCCAACTTGATTCTAAGATTACACGATTTTGACATTTTTATTATTCGAGTTATTTCCCTTACGAAAAACAAAATGGTTCCCGTTCTATATAAACGTTAGAGAAAACCGAAGGTCAAATCAAGAATGGACAATCCAGAGGCACTGGCAACAGACAGGACAAAGAATCTGAGCATAATTTCTTGCAATTTATAGATATTTCAAGCTTGTAAAAATCAGAGGTTTATTTGTATAGCAAGGGACAACTTTACTACAAGTCGTTAAAACATTTAAAAATTATACAGAATATGAAATATATATTATTTTCGTTGAACACCATTGACAAAGTATTGTCCACCTTAAGGGGAAGTAACTGCTTCAAAAGTGTAGTATTAGGAACTGCTTACCATTGGCGAGCACCAGCGTTCGCCTCCGGTTTTTGATTGGAAAAAGTACAAATTATATGGAATATAAATAGAAAGCAAAATCGGGTAATGTCTAGTCGTATTTGGAATATCCTTATCAGTCCATAATTAAACATAGAATGCAAAAATGACAAGATAACGGTTTTGCTGTATAAACCTAAATAATCACATTTTTAACACTTATAGACGGACTTTAATGACTTCATACAGAGATTTGTAATTTCAATAATATACCCATTGGTGTTTTGACATCTGTTATAATTTTCCGTTCAAAAACAGAAGTCTATGATATTAACACAACTCCGGGATACTAATGTATTTCTTAATGTAAACGGCAGAGAAAACCGAAAGGAGTAATCAAAAATGAATAATCCAAAGACAAAGGCAATTAATGTATACATTTTCTTACCTAAAACAACGTCGTTGCTCGTTATGGTTTCAATTTACTATAGTGCAGTTATATAGACAGAGCTACGTTTAACACCCGTCACCTTCTGTACGACTAACAGCATGTGACG
Organism: Bathymodiolus septemdierum; assembly: GCA_963383655.1. Classification (NCBI taxonomy): domain Eukaryota; kingdom Metazoa; phylum Mollusca; class Bivalvia; order Mytilida; family Modiolidae; genus Bathymodiolus; species Bathymodiolus septemdierum. The sequence goes on along the minus strand of OY726529.1, from coordinate 1,022,346 downwards.
GAAAATCACTATAAGTTTTGTAAGTTACAATTCAAAAGTGTTGACAAAAGAAAAAAATATTAAAACAGTAATGGTAGACAATATAAACAACCACAAAAATACAAGACACTCCTGTAATAAGTTAGCTAACCTCAAACAGGGGAGTTTGTTCCTGCTTTAGGAACCGGTGTCCATTTATGGCTGTGCAAAACAAACAACAAGCACCTCCACCCCCACTCCCTCCCCATATTAAATGGTCGTTCGTATATATTATACAGTCTAATTAACCTCAGCCAAAGCAATCAATTGTTTATATGGCAACTGAAGTTGTTGTGAGTTAGATCCAAAGACCAGGGTGACTTCCGGTATGGTAGAATATTCATGCTCTATTAGTGGTACCCATCGTGTCTCTCTTGTTAAACATTTTGCGATATGTCATGAAGAAAGTCAGGATAAACTGTTCAGTGGCTTGGATCATGTCTGTGCCATGCTGTCTCCACAAATTCACCTAAATTATCTCACCAAGGATATAACTGAAATAGTGTTGAGAAGTGACGTTAAACAACATTAACCCAGCCTCCATTCTACCCACAATTATCACTATGGCAATATTCCCCACCTTGTCATTAGTCTTTTGTGTTGGTTAATATACAGAATATATTATTTTCCCGTTCTAATTCGTCTTTCTATCTAACGATAATGTTATTCAATAAATTATTCATTCTATTATTATATAAAATGAAGAGACATTAAACTTATAAATATGATTACAGTCCTTCATTCGTGATCTCTTAGACGTAGATTTTATTTATTTGATGACAGCAGACGTCGGGGAATAAGTGAGTGTGCATTTCCTACAGATTCAAAAGAATACTAAAAGTTGATTTGTAACTTGTAACTAATTGTCTCGTACCCATGTGTTGTTAATTTCAACCATTGATGCAAATCTCGCGGGAAATTAATAGAACATACTGCTAAACAAAAATCAAATCGGTATTTGTAGAAGTGACATTCATGGGCTTGATGTTTTTGTGACTAGTACAGTTATTTAATCGGTGATGTAATATGGTTAAAGTGCTTGTTTCGAGTGTGGTTTGTTATTTCGTGAGTTCGAACCCCGATCAGGTCAAACCAAAGACTATGGAATTGGTATTTACGGATTCTATTCTAAGCACACAACATTAAGAAATAAGAGGAAAGATTTGTTTGCTCGAAATCAAGACAATGTCTGCACAGGAACTGTTGTTTCAATAAGATAGAAATCAAGACAATTTCTACACAAGAACTGTTGTTTCAATAAGATAGAACTATCAGTAAATAGACAAGAAACTGATAGTATAATGGCCAAAATAAATAAAGATAGTGATCAACAAAACGGTACACAGAAACCTAAAGATTGCGCAACACGAATCCCACAACAATCATGTGGTGTCTGCTGCATCTCTGATAAACAGACAGCATTAATGAGTAAACGCAAAGACGGGTAACCTAAACGGTATTGCTAACTGGAAGCTGCTGTAAATTAATATTTACGTGTAAAAAGCGTGATATTCTCTAAACACGAGGCATTTCATAAGGCACATGGTATGTTTAATTCGTCCTGTACAACGACAGGATGTCCCTCTAGATGGCGCGGGAGTCGGGGTTGCTCGCGATATTCCAAGCACCGGAGAAACTTTGTATTATTTCTATATCCCAGCATTCCATGTCACTATAAAAGGACAAACGATTAATTACCGTGTTCCGTTTGACTAAATGGACATACACTCTGTAAATGGTTTATTCTATGTCGGACATGTTATATTGCCTTTGTATTGTCTGACCTTTGATTTACGGCTTCTGATTGCCTCTTTGGTATCTTTAATCTTTTCATGGTATATCCGCTAATAAGTACCATAACACTACTGACCAAATTATTTAATAATAGCATGCATTAATTATTTTGTGATGAAAGGAAGAATTATACATTATGTACATAATAAGCTTTACAGCAAATATCTATAATTATAAGAGAAGTTAGAATTAATAGCTAATGCAGACATGGTAATAATCCTTTTCATTATATATAGAAGAATAAAAATAAATAAATGGCAACAAATTTACCTTGTAATAAATTGATGCAATGTCATAAGTGACACGGTAAACGTTTCCGTCAAACAGAATCAATTTCTAGAAGATTTACTTGTCAACCTATTCTATGTTATACAGATTGATTGTTGTTTAACGAGACGAGAGGAGTTTTAAAATGAAAAAGAAACTACACCCGTCAAAAATGTTCAAAAGCCCAAATCGGTAACCCGTAGAAATATAAGCAAATTTGTTCTGGTCTTGGAACAGGTAATCCAATAAAAACGTGGCGGAGTTAAGCTAGGTTATGGACACAAACCTCTTTATCAGAAATCAATTGAAGAAAAATTGCAAAACAAAAACATTTCAAATTCAAATCATCTGATTTTGATTTCCCGGAGAAAACAGTGCTCCTCTTTATAAAAATTAATTCTAATGCAATTTGTTTGTATCGTCTGATTTAATTGGTTGCTATTCTACGTAAAATTCCCAATCTACCAGTCTTTAGGTAATTTCAATTTGCGACCGTAAAACCGACGATTTACGTCCACAAAGCTTAAAATACAATACAGTTATCTCATAAGTGATCGGTCCTTTAAATAGAGCAGCTCCTACATCCCTTCCCCATTTTACCACGGAACTTATTTTCATTTATACAACACTATATCACTATATTAATTCACAATACAACAGGATAATAATAATTGAATGCACAGCATGTTGACTTTTAATGGGTTTCTGTTTTAGCCATTACCGCATCTGTGTAACACATACTTGGCTTCAGAGAAGTAGTTTTAACAATACTAATCGTACAATAATCAATGGAGGAAAGTACTGATACATAACCTAGAACATCTCCTTTAATCATCATTCATGTTGTATCAAAATTATCTCCTTCAACACCGGATTACAACATGTTCATGTTTTTTTTCTTGTATCAAGGTTGCAAAATTTATGTTGCTCGTAAATTGTAATATTTGCAAGAAAGCGTTTTTTTCTAAAATAGTTACATATATGTTGTTTGTAGATTGTATTTCTTGGGAGAAAGCGGTTTTTTCGAAGTTCGTTACAGCGTTAGCATTTTTTGGTGTTTAAAGCCACTTTCAACAATATGTCTTATATCGTGACGGTAAGATGGCTACATATATGTTCCTGGTTTTATTTTTATCAAGGTTGTATAATGTATGTTGCTCGTAGATTGTATAACTTGCAAGAAAGCGGGGTTTTTTCTAAGATGGTTACATATATGGTCATGTTCATGTTGTTTTTTTCTAAGATGGTTACATATATGGTCAGATTCATGTTGTTTTTTTCTAAGATGGTTACATATATGGTCAGGTTCATGTTTTTTTTTTTATGAAGGTCGTATAATTTATGTTGCTCGTAGATTGTGTGTGTTGTAAGAAAGCGGTTTTTTATAAGATCGTTACATATATGTTCATGTTTTTTTTTATCAAGGCTATATAATTTATATTTGACTTTGACTTTGACCTGTTGAAGGTTATTGAGCCTACCTGTTGAAGGTTATTGAGCGTACCTGTTGAAGGTTATTGAGCGTACCTGTTGAAGGTTATTGAGCGTACCTGTTGAAGGTTATTGAGCGTACCTGTTGAAGGTTATTGAGCGTACCTGTTGAAGGTTATTGAGCGTACCTGTTGAAGGTTATTGAGCGTACCTGTTGAAGGTTATTGAGCGTACCTGTTGAAGGTTATTGAGCGTACCTGTTGAAGGTTATTGAGCGTACCTGTTGAAGGTTATTGAGCGTACCTGTTGAAGGTTATTGAGCGTACCTGTTGAAGGTTATTGAGCGTACCTGTTGAAGGTTATTGAGCGTATCTGTTGAAGGTTATTGAGCGTACCTGTTGAAGGTTATTGAGCGTACCTGTTGAAGGTTATTGAGCGTACCTGTTGAAGGTTATTCCAGAAGCGCGTCGTGCGAACTAAGTTTGATATCTACGTTTTAATTTTGTTGCTCGTTGTAGGAAAGCGGTTTTTTCTAAGATGGTTCAATATATGTTCATGTTGTTTTTTCTAAGATGGTTCAATATATGTTCATGCTTTTTTTTCTAAGATGGTTCAATATATGTTCATGTTGTTTTTTCTAAGATGGTTCAATATATGTTCATGTTGTTTTTTCTAAGATGGTTCAATATATGTTCATGTTGTTTTTTCTAAGATGGTTCAATATATGTTCATGCTTTTTTTTCTAAGATGGTTCAATATATGTTCATGTTGTTTTTTCTAAGATGGTTCAATATATGTTCATGTTGTTTTTTCTAAGATGGTTCAATATATGTTCATGTTGTTTTTTCTAAGATGGTTCAATATATGTTCATGTTGTTTTTTCTAAGATGGTTCAATATATGTTCATGTTGTTTTTTCTAAGATGGTTCAATATATGTTCATGTTGTTTTTTCTAAGATGGTTCAATATATGTTCATGTTGTTTTTTCTAAGATGGTTCAATATATGTTCATGTTGTTTTTTCTAAGATGGTTCAATATATGTTCATGTTTTTTTTCTAAGATGGTTCAATATATGTTCATGTTGTTTTTCTATGATGATTCAATATATGTTCATGTTGTTTTTCTATGATGATTCAATATATGTTCATGTTGAATTTGTTCATCAATGTTGTATAATTTATGCTGCTCGTAGATTGTATTACTTGAAAGAAAGCGATTTTTTCATAAGATGGTTACATATACAGGGATAGAAAATAAAATAACTGAAAATCAATAAAATAGCCGAAACCATCTACACCCCCTTTCAAAAAGGTCATTGTTGACCTGCTATGACTGTGCCATGCAATTTTCAGAATTTTTTTTTCACAGACAAAAAACTGAACCCAGTTAGATAACTGAACCCCCACCCCTGCTTATATATTGCTTGTAATTTGCATTACTTGCAAAAGTGTGTTCTTTATCATAGGTTTAGAATAAGATAAGAACAATTTGAAGATACCAAAAGGAGTAATCAGAAACTACAAGTCAAAGTACCGACGATACAATTGTCAACATAAACAGGATAGAAGGAAGAACAATGATCTACAGAGCACTACACAGAAAATTAATGATTGAGTAATAATAACCCCTCTGTATACCGGGGATGAACTTAGGTGTCCTCGAATGGTAGGCAATAATAACTCCTCTGTAAACCGGGGATAAACTTAGGTGTTCTCGAATGGTAGGCAATAATAACCCCTCTGTAAACCGGGGATGAACTTAGGTGTTCTCGAATGGTAGGCAATAATAACCCCTCTGTAAACCGGGGATGAACTTAGGTGTTCTCGAATGGTAGGCAATAATAACCCCTCTGTAAACCGGGGATGAACTTAGGTGTTCTCGAATGGTAGGCAATAATAACCCCTCTGTAAACCGGGGATGAACGTAGGTGTTCTCGAATGATAGGCAATAATAACCCCTCTGTAAACCGGGGATGAACTTAGGTGTTCTCGAATGGTAGGCAATAATAACCCTTCTGTAAACCGGGGATGAACTTATGTGTTCTCGGATGGTAGGCAATAATAACCCCTCTGTAAACCGGGGATGAACTTAGGTGTTCTCGAATGGTAGACAATAATAACTCCTCTGTATACCGGGGATGAACGTAGGTGTTCTCGAATGGTAGGCAATAATAACCCCTCTGTAAACCAGGGATGAACTTATGTGTTCTCGAATGGTAGGCAATAATAACCCCTCTGTAACCCGGGGATGAACATGGGTGTTCTCGAATGGTAGGCAATAATAACTCCTATGTAAACCGGGGATGAGCTTAGGTGTTCTCGAATGGTAGGCAATAATAACTCCTCTGTAAACCGGGGATGAACTTAGGTGTTCTCGAATGGTAGGCAATAATAACTCCTCTGTAAACGGGGATGAACTTATGTGTTCTCGAATGGTAGGCAATAATAACTCCTCTGTAAACCGGGGATGAACATGGGTGTTCTCGAATGGTAGGCAATAATAACTCCTATGTAAACCGGGGATGAGCTTAGGTGTTCTCGAATGGTAGGCAATAATAACTCCTCTGTAAACCGGGGATGAACTTAGGTGTTCTCGAATGGTAGGCAAAAATAACTCCTCTGTAAACCGGGGAGGAACGTAGGTGTTCTCGAATGATAGGCAATAATAACTCCTCTGTAAACCGGGGATGAACTTAGGTGTTCTCGAATGGTAGGCAGTTCCTGCTCGACTAGTCGCCCGTTGAGTTACAATTGTTAACACTCTGGTGATAACTCATAAAAGAGTAAAGACGGGAGTGTGACTCGTACAAACATAACATATCACGTGGTCATCTGTCACAGACAAATTCCGTCATGTAAGCTATAAGACATGATTTCTCTGCATTACTCTGTATGTAAAACAAAGAAGTATGACTATATCAATACATGTATAGAACTAAATATAGTATTTACATTAGATTTTACACATTCTCTCTGTTTGCTTGACTCGCAGGTTTAAAATGCAAATAAGGAATTATTATTATTGCTATTATTATTATTGTTATTATTATTATTGCTATTATTATTATTATAGGTTGGGAACATTTTAACCTGTATAAGTAATAATTATATATTTCCTACTTTGATTTGTATAAACAAACTCTTAGCATCTTAAAGAGCAATAATTTTCACAATTCTTAATTTATTTATTCATTGTAAAATACATGTTAGATAATCAATTAAATAATAATATTTGATTCGTAAACAGAAAGTAAACATGCGGGTAATTTTCGTGTTAATTTTCAGCAATTAAATCTATTCTTTTGTAATAAATCCTCGTTTTCTAGTGAAAAAAAACCCACGTTATAATAAAAAACAAAACATGGCAACTGTATAGTTGTGAACTTTGTCATTTTAATGTTCAAATTAGGAGATAAACAAGGGTTTTCTTTCTCATTCAATCAATAACGACAAACAGTATAAAATATCAGATGTATTCTAATTGCACATTTTAAATTTAATTGCAATATTTAGGATTGTCGGTTTAGCATTTACAGATAATTAATTGTGTTCTTTTAAATGTCACGTTTACAAAGATGTAAACATCAATGGATCCATTAACTAAAGTATTAATATACCTGGCCTTATCATCTTTACCCGAAACACACTTAAATATAATAAATTGTCATCGCAACAACGGTCAATGAGTGAGATTGTGGTTCAACACCAAATGAGCAGTATTTCATCTCAATCATGGCGAGAACAAGTTATATTTCCATCAGATGATGATATTGATGTCCGCCTTGCTCTAGACCAATACACTTTGTTGAATGTATATGGTGCTAGCGCACTACAACGACAGTTCATGGGTAGAAATATCATTCCGTCTGATTCCGAGCAACTAGTTTATGGTATTAGTACTTCATGTTGCGTGCTTTACGCAGAATCAGCAAATTCCAATTTTATTGACTTAGATTTGACGCTACCGTGTAGTTATATAAGTTATCTACGTGTCTACCCGTGGGCATTAAGATTGTACCACCCTGAAGCACTTATGTATAGTCTGAAGCGAAGCCGATGGTTGCACAGTGGTGCTGAAGGATGGTACAATCTCAATGGCCACTTGCTGACACGTAGATAACGATTGTATCCCCGGTTTGAAAACAAAAACGGATTTTTAATGGATTTTCTCGTTCTTTTTGTAACATAATCGGAACGTTTTTGTACTTGTGGACTAAAATTCCATAGCTCAGGTGAAAATTTGGGTGCATTTTGACAAAGTGTAGGGACCTTTGGCATCACCCTACAGTTAACTAATTTTTAACGTTTTTCAGTCTTTTTTTGTTGTAATTTAATTTCTTGTATTTCTCGCGTATTGTCACGTGGATAGCATTACATTATTCATGACGTCACTAGTAGTAGCACCGAGAATTCTATTGATTAAGAAATAGTTCATGTCAGGCATAGAGTTGTGCAAATTTACACATGGGCTGGGTCTTTATATTCGAATATTACCCCCGAGCGATAGCGAGGCGTAAAATCTAAGAATATAAAGGCCCAGCCCATGTGTAAATTTGCACAACTCTATGCCTGCCATGAATTATTTCGATTCTAATAGGACAAATACGGTAATTTTTAACCATTCGTGAACTGTATACACACGGCATTTGGTGGCTGTTCCATTTACCTCCTTCGGAAATTTTGAATTGATTTTGAATTATTTGTATTTGAACAAGATATTTTAAAACAAAGATATGGATGTTAACATAAAAAACATATTTATTGTGTATTTTCCAACACAGATTCGATTGAACAATTCCTGCGTAAAAATATTTAAAAAAAAAGTCGGAGTTCATTCGTTCATCATTTCGTGCGCTAACAAGATGGCGGAGCGGAGTTGTCAAACATAATATCATACACTTGAACAGTTGTTAATAATCGAAAATTATTGTTAGATATGAAATAAGAAAAATAAATGCCAATGGAAAAACAAGCTTGTATTGTTGATATAAAAAAAAAAATCCGAAATAAATACTTAAGACAACCATCTATCGACTTTGATTTTTGTAATATATCGTCATCCTGTGACGTTGTTTACAAGGGACGCTGATTGACACAAGCTGTTACTGATTTATTTTACGATTTTGTGAGCATTTTACTTGTTTGAGTAGCAAAATTCAAAATGCCATCAAATTGGAAAATATCAGTAACTTAATTACATCACCGTCCAGTTATCAATGTATACGTAGGAAAACATTAAGGTTAGTGCATTTTCCGGTTATTCATGGCCGACACATATCAATGGAATGTAGCATCGTGTTATCGGTTTTCGTGCTATTATCGATTTTCAGATATAGCGATTAACAGTGTTAACCCTTCATTCATATGACGATTGGAATTTTCAAAGAATGGCTAGTTAAATATTTCTTTGCACATAAGATTGTTTTAAAAGCCATTCTTGTATTTTAATATGCTCTCGATTATCTGGCAACTTTTGTTATCAGTAAAATGGCGTCATCTGTTTTCGTGTGAAGTAAAAACAAGGCCGATATACGGGATGGAAACGAATATATAATCCGGAAATGGCTGGTTTTAAAATTTCATGGTTCTGGCCATCTGCCAAATCATACTACATCTAAATAAAATAACAGAATGTTTGAAAATGACCACTTTCAAAATTGTGTTTACTTTAGATGTTTTTTTTTTAAGTGCTGAAACCACAATGCACTGCAAAGTGACATGTATTTTATATAAGAAACAGGCACATCTCAGTCAGCTCTTTTGTTTACAAGTACGATCAGTGACCCCATGACAGTTACATGACAGGAAGAGCAGGTGTCTGAGAGGCAGCCGACATAGTTAAATTTTATATAGCCCTTCTGGATTTTTTTCCAGCTACTTTATAAATGAAGTAAATTTTTTGCTTTACAAAAAGTATGGTTCAGTAGGTAGGTTCACTGTTTTTGGTATTTACGTCTTTAAAAGCAAACTTTAACATCTTTTACAGATGTCACGCTGTAGTCTTGTTTATGTTCCATAAATAGAAACCGGAAGACGTGTCAAGAATAATGCGTGCACTGTGGAAATCAAAATAAATTAGATAAGACGAAAACAGATGACACACGAAAACACATACCGTGACGATGTGTGCGTACTGGGGATCCCCAAATGTAAATTTTCAAAACAAATGATAAAAAAATACTTAGTTACAGAATATTTATTTATAACTGAGGGGAAATTTTTATTTTAAGAACTTTAAAAATACGTTATATGCCGGTGTTTTGTTTATTTACACTCGGTCGTCACGGTAATTTCACAGCGGGAGTCACATCGGAACAGCCAGATTTGTTGTGTACTGCACTTGCGCTAAATATAGAGTTGTTGAGTATTAACGTGTGTGCCGTATTAGAGACGTCATATTAGAATAGAAGATATGTTGGGTGGTATTATAGTAAAACAAATAAAGAATTGATGTGAAAACAATGAGAAATGATTTTAAAATGATTGTGTTCAAACAATTGATCATTTCTATAAAGACACAAAATGAAAACAAAATCAACAAAATGTTACACTACATGTTAAACATGACCATCAATACCGTAGCAACTTTAAATCTCTCAACAGAATTTGGTGCATTGTTTGTTTTCTCTGCATTTATTGAGATGCTTGATTATGTTTTAAGAAATACGTCCTCCATTCTCCATGTTGAATGCAAAACTCTTTGAGATTGTTTACGTTTTACACCATCTTTACATCATGTATAGCAACGTAAAGACCCCCAGTGACGTTATCAGCCGATAACATTGGTTTTGTACCAACGGATCATCGACCAATCAAAAGCCGACATTGTTATCAAGCCGGGGATAGCAAAATATGTACATGAAACCCTACTATATATCCTCATGTTTTTAGTTGTTTGTTTTGTCCTATCATGTGTCTTTACGTTGTGAGTTCCGCGTTGTGTTGTCCATGACTACCGCATACAAACGATGTTCGGTTCGTCTTTACCTCCAGTTGTTTGTAGGAGTTTATTTACGTTATCTATATTTGTTTACGTATAGTGGTGTCTAACACATATTGTGTTGTCTTTTTCTTCGTCTTGTGTACCCTATGTTGCCAGTTTCTCTGGATTGCCAATTTTTTATTGCCCCTTCGGTATTCTCTGACATTTATTGATTGATTTTGTTGTTATGCATGACGAAAAAGACCCAGCATCTAATTATGTATGTTATTCATTATATCTTTTGCGCCTGAATACAGTTCAAGAAAAGTTTTAAGGTATCAGAGGGGTAATCAGGATTATGTATTTATAACAACGTTGCTCGTTCACCAGTTAAATGTCAGGGTCAACATATTACACGTGGAAAACCTTTATATGGGCGTATCATTAAATTCAATATATTGGGGCTCATAAAACTAGTTTAACCTCTGTCATTTTTTTTTATTGAAATGCCAGTTCCACGTATCAAGCTAGGAAAGTGGGAAGTCGTGTTTATTTTTGCAGGTATCGGTTTGACACCCGTTTTTACAAATTTCTAATGGAAATTTGAACTGTGCTAACAGGGTGGTATTTTTGGTTTTCCATTTTATGTATATTTTCGATCTTGAAGTCATTAAATAAAAATGTTGAAAGACAACGCACAGTAATGTATTTGATCCTGTACTTGATTAATCTTATTTTATTTGTTGTCAATTTCTGAAAAATATCAGAACGAATCTCTTTCAATCAATGATGTCAATCAGTGCAGTAATAAACATTAAAATGACTTTGAATGACTCTTTTGTCTAGATGACTTCCGTTCTATTCTTTGACCACATGTGAATTTCACAGAGAAGATTTGACCATGAACTTTTCAATTATGCGTCCTATCAAACGGCATAAATAAGATGGCATGGGCTATCAGTGGAATACAGCTATCCATTAAGAGACATTATGCATATACATAATAGTTTTACACGGTCATAAAATGGCAGCCTGTTGTGAAGTAAAAAATCGATAATTATCTAATAGTAATTGGGGAAAAGTTCATAATTTCACAGTTGTATTCGGTATTTGTTTGAAATCTTTAAGAAAATTGTATATTTTGGAGCGAATTTTGCACATGAAAGAACTACATGTACCACTATAGTGACATGAACAATACAAAATGTAATGTATAAAAAAATAACATCAACAGTGTTTAAGAAAAAAACAACAGCATACAATTCCCATAATTCTAGGATTTTCCTTCATTAAGCGCGAACACGAGACTCTTTTTGCTTTTAATTCCTAACAAATAAATATATTTGAATATTACAATAGGTCGACTATTGTTTACACAATTTCAGGTAAAATGTATTTAGATTAAAAGAATATATCAACAATTCACACAAGTGATTAAAAATCTAACATTCATCTAAAAATAAAACTTAAAATGTTAATTATTGAGTGAAATTTTAATGCAACTTAATTAAGTTTTGATAATTGTCAACCAATGATAACCCATGGAAGCCTTTCAGCTTAATTCCAATGGAGTCATTTACAAATATAGCTAAGTGGGTATTTAATATTTGGGATTGTTTTAAACCACCAGTTAAATGATATTAGTGAGAGATCGCCCTCATTTCTTTAATTATTATTAATAGGTTTTGTATGGAATGTCTTCAATGATTAAAGAAATGAACATTCTAGCTTCCTTTGTGACATATCTAGCAAGATAACAATACTGGGTTAATTCGTGTTCTACCAGAAAATTGACAATGTATTCCTGAACTTCATAATTAAGAAGTGTTTGAAAATAATACAGGAGTAATCAGAATCTGTAAATCGAAGAAGAACAGACAACACAATGGCCAATCGAAAGAAGAACAGACAACACAATGGCCAATCGAAAAAGGACAAATTGACAAGCAACGATCTACAAATCATACACTTAAAACTAAAGATCGAGTAACACGAAGCCCACTAAAAACCGGGGGTGAACTCATTAACGTTCTTTGTCATCTGATTGGTAAATTTTTAAGGCAATTTATTCCTGAACTTGATCATTAAAACATTGCTTGTATTGTGATTGGTAAATTTTTAAGATAAATAGCTTGAACATCATTTTCTAATCAATTATACTTAGGTTAAGAAATGCCATTGATCATTCAATTTGTTACATGTCACTGTTGATAATAGTTTTAATTTGATTTTTAGATCTCCCTGCACGTTATTGTAACAACACGAATTACAACCGTTATCTCCTGATGCGTGTTTTTTAAATTGTTAAATCACGCAAGTGTGTCTTCTATCTAAAGTATTGTGTGTCATATTGACATGTTCCCTGACTAAAATCCATGCCAGATGTATATGGATGTGGTATTTCTTAATTGGAACTCTTCCGACAATGTGATATTTTCTGGGGTTTTCTTCCGACAATGTGATATTTTCTAGGGCTTTACCATTTTATTGCCAATGTGTAATTTCGTAGTGTTAATGGCTACTTGATCTGTACGTAGTTGTATGTGTATGTTTTATAGATCGTTGTTTGGCATTTTGTCCTTTTTCTTTTGGCCATTGTATTGTTTGTTCTTCTTGGAATTACGGATTCTGATTACCCCTTTTGGTATCTTCCAACTCTTCATTTGATTAGGCATCACAGATCACTATCATATTTATTTATTTATTTATAACTTTTGTAAATTGTTTCGTTGTTCCTTCTTATATATTAATAAATAAGACGACGAGTATCTTTTCAACTCTATTTATATGTGTATTACACTATTCTACATCAGATACATAGATAAGATATTGTAGTGTGCAACGTGCTAGGCTGCCAAGCTATTTTTAGAGTAGTAGCCTAAAATCTACAGTGAAATCTTAATTAACAATATCGTTACATAAATCGCATTAGTTTCAAATTTTAGAAATGTCCCTTTAAATTATTGTTTTTCATTAATTTGTTGGATTTAGCCTGGCCGTTGTAAGTTTGCCTCAACACGCCTTGGATAGCAGGCTCTCGTCGATTGCAGACTATAGTGTTGTATCGGTTACATATAGCTGACGAGTGGGGATATAACTTCACCAACATGTGCATCTGGCACTTTATTGCGCTGGTTGTGCTGATAAAATACCAGTTTTTAAATTAGTTTTGCTGTTATGCGTTTTTTTTTTTAAATTTGCTAATTGTCTCCCCATCAGACGAGAACTTAGTGTATGTTTTTAGACAAATGACATCCAAAGAAAATATATAAAACAAGTTTAAAGGTTGTCTTAACCTTAAACAAGCTTGAGGGTAACACAAACACAGTTATCACGTCATGTCACTTCACATTATCCTGACTCCTATCATTCGCTGCTATACATTCCTTAATGTTCTGTTAGAAGAGTTTGAAGATACCAAAGGGGCAATCAGAATCCGTATATCGACGAAGAACAGACATGTCTTATTTACGTTATTTGTGCTTGTTTGCGTATAATGGTGACAAAGACATTGTGTCGTCTTGTATACCCTGTGTTGTATACCCTTGTATTGCCGCTTCCTCTACATAGTCCTTTTTCATATTCTCTAACGTATCTTTATTACTGTGTGGCTAGCAAGTAACCATTTCATAGTCTTGTATTTGACCCCACCGTTGACCAAAACAATGGCCTTCAAACCTAGAACTATGAACACAACAAAAGTGGTCAAGTAAAAACGTAATGGTAAGCCTAGATATACAGTCAAACTAGTCTTAAAGGATACCTGTATATAACCAACCACTGTCTATAGATACCTGTATATAGCAACCACTGTCTATATAGTGCAGTTTCATGTTCTCCCTATTATGTATAAAATGCATTCAAACTGAACTTGTGTATAAAGGGAAACTGCCCATAAAGTACATATTTTCAGATTCCCTTCATATGCAGGATTGACAGTAATTTATGCCCTTTAATGTTATTGCTCCCAAAAGTAATATTATTGACTTTCTAATCTTTCGATGTTGGCCGGGTGAAGGTTAGGGTTAGGGTTAGGGTTAGAGCGTACCGGATGAAGGTTAGGGTTAGGGTTAGGGTTAAAGCGTACCGGATGAAGGTTAGGGTTAGGGTTAGGGTTAGGGTTAAAGCGTACCGGATGAAGGTTAGGGTTAGGGTTAGGGTTAGGGTTAGAGCGTACCGGATGAAGGTTAGGGTTAGGGTTAGGGTTTGGAGCGTACCGGATGAAGGTTAGGGTTAGGGTTAGAGCGTACCGGATGAAGGTAAGGGTTAGGGTTAGGGTTAGAGCGTACCGGATGAAGGTTAGGGTTAGAGCGTACCGTATGAAGGTTAGGGGTTGGGTTAGGGTTAGAGCGTACCGGATGAAGGTTAGGGTTAGGGTTAGAGCGTACCGGATGAAGGTTAGGGTTAGGGTTAGGGTTAGAGCGTACCGGATGAAGGTTAGGGATAGGGTTAGGGTTAGAGCGTACCGGATGAAGGTTAGGGTTAGGGTTAGGGTTAGGGTTAGAGCGTACCAGATGAAGGTTAGGGTTAGGGTTAGGGTTAGAGCGTACCAGATGAAGGTTAGGGTTAAGGTTAGGGTTAGAGCGTACCGGATGAAGGTTATGGTTAGGGTTAGGGTTAGAGCGTACCGAATGAAGGTTAGGGTTAGGGTTAGGGTTAGAGCGTACCGGATGAAGGTAAGGGTTAGGGTTAGGGTTAGAGCGTACCGGATGAAAGTTAGGGATAGGGTTAGGGTTAGAGCGTACCGGATGAAGGTTAGGGTTAGGGTTAGGGTTAGAGTGTACCGGATGAAGGTTAGGGTTAGGGTTAGGGTTTAGGTTAGAGCGTACCGGATGAAGATTAAGGTTAAGGTTAGGGTTAGAGCGTACCGGATGAAGGTTAGGGTTAGGGTTAGGGTTAGAGCTACCGAATGAAGGTAAGGGTTAGGGTTAGGGTTAGAGCGTACCGGATGAAGGTTAGGGTTAGGGTTAGGGTTAGAGCGTACCGGATGAAGGTTAGGGTTAGGGTTAGGGTTAGAGCGTACCGGATGAAGGTAAGGGTTAGGGTTATGGTTAGAGCGTACCGGAAGAAGGTAAGGGTTAGGGTTAGGGTTAGAGCGTACCGTATGAAGGTTAGGGTTAGGGTTAGGGTTAGAGCGTACCGGGTGAAGGTTAGGGTTAGGGTGAGGGTTAGAGCGTACCGGATGAAGGTAAGGGTTAGGGTTAGGGTTAGAGCGTACCGGATGAAGGTTGGGGTTAGGGTTAGGGTTAGAGCGTACCGGATGAAGGTAAGGGTTAGGGTTAGGGTTAGAGCGTACCGGATGAAGGTTAGGGTTAGGGTTAGGGTTAGAGCGAACCGGATGAAGGTAAGGGTTAGGGTTAGGGTTAGAGCGTACCGGATGAAGGTAAGGGTTAGGGTTAGGGTTAGGGTTAGAGCGTACCGGATGAAGGTTAGGGTTAGGGTTAGGGTTAGAGCGTACCGGATGAAGGTAAGGGTTAGGGTTAGAGCGTACCGGATGAAGGTTAGGGTTAGGGTTAGGGTTAGAGCGCACCGGATGAAGGTAAGGGTTAGGGTTAGGGTTAGAGCGTACCGGATGAAGGTAAGGGTTAGGGTTAGGGTTAGGGTTAGAGCGTACCGGATGAAGGTTAGGGTTAGGGTTAGGGTTAGAGCGTACCGGATGAAGGTAAGGGTTAGGGTTAGGGTTAGAGCGTACCAGATGAAGGTTAGGGTTAGGGTTAGGGTTAGAGCGTACCGGATGAAGGTAAGGGTTAGGGTTAGGGTTAGAGCGTACCGGATGAAGGTTAGGGTTAGGGTTAGGGTTAGAGCGTACCGGATGAAGGTTAGGGTTAGGGTTAGGGTTAGAGCGTACCGGATGAAGGTAAGGGTTAGGGTTAGGGTTAGAGCGTACCGGATGAAGGTTAGGGTTAGGGTTAGGGTTAGAGCGTACCGGATGAAGGTTAGGGTTAGGGTTAGGGTTAGAGCGTACCGGATGAAGGTTAGGGTTAGGGTTAGGGTTAGAGCCTACCGGATGAAGGTAAGGGTTAGGGTTAGGGTTAGAGCGTACCGGATGAAGGTTAGGGTTAGGGTTAGGGTTAGAGCGTACCGGATGAAGGTTAGGGTTAGGGTTAGGGTTAGAGCGTACCGGATGAAGGTTAGGGTTAGGGTTAGGGTTAGAGCGTACCGGATGAAGGTTAGGGTTAGGGTTAGGGTTAGAGCGTACCGGATGAAGGTTAGGGTTAGGGTTAGGGTTAGAGCGTACCAGATGAAGGTTAGGGTTAGGGTTAGGGTTAGAGCGTACCAGATGAAGGTTAGGGTTAGGGTTAGGGTTAGAGCGTACCGGATGAAGGTTAGGGTTAGGGTTAGGGTTAGAGCGTACCGGATGAAGGTTAGGGTTAGGGTTAGGGTTAGAGCGTACCAGATGAAGGTTAGGGTTAGGGTTAGGGTTAGAGCGTACCGGATGAAGGTTAGGGTTAGGGTTAGGGTTAGAGCGTACCGGATGAAGGTTAGGGTTAGGGTTAGGGTTAGAGCGTACCAGATGAAGGTTAGGGTTAGGGTTAGGGTTAGAGCGTACCGGATGAAGGTTAGGGCTAGGGTTAGGGTTAGAGCGTACCGGATGAAGGTTAGGGTTAGGGTTAGGGTTAGAGGGTACCGGATGAAGGTAAGGGTTAGGGTTAGGGTTAGAGCGTACCAGATGAAGGTTAGGGTTAGGGTTAGGGTTAGAGCGTACCAGATGAAGGTTAGGGTTAGGGTTAGGGTTAGAGCGTACCAGATGAAGGTTAGGGTTAGGGTTAGGGTTAGAGCGTACCAGATGAAGGTTAGGGTTAGGGTTAGGGTTAGAGCGTACCGGATGAAGGTTAGGGCTAGGGTTAGGGTTAGAGCGTACCGGATGAAGGTTAGGGTTAGGGTTAGGGTTAGAGGGTACCAGATGAAGGTAAGGGTTAGGGTTAGGGTTAGAGCGTACCGGATGAAGGTTAGGGTTAGGGTTAGGGTTAGAGGGTACCAGATGAAGGTAAGGGTTAGTGTTAGGGTTAGAGCGTACCGGATGAAGGTTAGGGTTAGGGTTAGGGTTAGAGCGTACCGGATGAAGGTTAGGGTTAGGGTTAGGGTTAGAGGGTACCAGATGAAGGTAAGGGTTAGGGTTGGGGTTAGAGCGTACCGGATGAAGGTTAGGGTTAGGGTTAGGGTTAGAGGGTACCAGATGAAGGTAAGGGTTAGGGTTAGGGTTAGAGGGTACCAGATGAAGGTTAGGGTTAGGGTTAGGGTTAGAGCGTACCGGATGAAGGTTAGGGTTAGGGTTAGGGTTAGAGGGTACCAGATGAAGGTAAGTGTTAGGGTTAGGGTTAGGGTTAGGGTTAGAGGGTACCAGATGAAGGTAAGTGTTAGGGTTAGGGTTAGGGTTAGGGTTAGGGTTAGGGTTAGAGCGTACCGGATGAAGGTAAGGGTTAGGGTTAGGGTTAGGGTTAGGGTTAGAGGGTACCGGATGAAGGTTAAGGTTAAGGTTAGGGTTAGAGCGTACCGGATGAAGGTTAAGGTTAAGGTTAGGGTTAGGGTTAGGGTTAGGGTTAGAGCGTACCGGATGAAGGTAAGGGTTAGGGTTAGGGTTAGGGTTAGAGGGTACCGGATGAAGGTTAAGGTTAAGGTTAGGGTTAGGGTTAGGGTTAGGGTTAGAGTGTACCGGATGAAGGTTAGGGTTAGGGTTAGGGTTAGAGCGTACCAGATGAAGGTTAGGGTTAGGGTTAGGGTTAGAGCGTACCAGATGAAGGTTAGGGTTAGGGTTAGGGTTAGAGCGTACCAGATGAAGGTTAGGGTTAGGGTTAGGGTTAGAGCGTACCAGATGAAGGTTAGGGTTAGGGTTAGGGTTAGAGCGTACCGGATGAAGGTTAGGGCTAGGGTTAGGGTTAGAGCGTACCGGATGAAGGTTAGGGTTAGGGTTAGGGTTAGAGGGTACCAGATGAAGGTAAGGGTTAGGGTTAGGGTTAGAGCGTACCGGATGAAGGTTAGGGTTAGGGTTAGGGTTAGAGGGTACCAGATGAAGGTAAGGGTTAGTGTTAGGGTTAGAGCGTACCGGATGAAGGTTAGGGTTAGGGTTAGGGTTAGAGCGTACCGGATGAAGGTTAGGGTTAGGGTTAGGGTTAGAGGGTACCAGATGAAGGTAAGGGTTAGGGTTAGGGTTAGAGCGTACCGGATGAAGGTTAGGGTTAGGGTTAGGGTTAGAGGGTACCAGATGAAGGTAAGGGTTAGGGTTAGGGTTAGAGGGTACCAGATGAAGGTTAGGGTTAGGGTTAGGGTTAGAGCGTACCGGATGAAGGTTAGGGTTAGGGTTAGGGTTAGAGCGTACCGGATGAAGGTTAGGGTTAGGGTTAGGGTTAGAGCGTACCGGATGAAGGTTAGGGTTAGGGTTAGGGTTAGAGGGTACCAGATGAAGGTAAGTGTTAGGGTTAGGGTTAGGGTTAGGGTTAGAGGGTACCAGATGAAGGTAAGTGTTAGGGTTAGGGTTAGGGTTAGGGTTAGGGTTAGGGTTAGAGCGTACCGGATGAAGGTAAGGGTTAGGGTTAGGGTTAGGGTTAGGGTTAGAGGGTACCGGATGAAGGTTAAGGTTAAGGTTAGGGTTAGAGCGTACCGGATGAAGGTTAAGGTTAAGGTTAGGGTTAGGGTTAGGGTTAGGGTTAGAGCGTACCGGATGAAGGTAAGGGTTAGGGTTAGGGTTAGGGTTAGAGGGTACCGGATGAAGGTTAAGGTTAAGGTTAGGGTTAGGGTTAGGGTTAGGGTTAGTGTTAGGGTTAGAGCGTACCGGATGAAGGTTAGGGTTAGGGTTAGGGTTAGAGCGTACCGGATGAAGGTTAGGGTTAGGGTTAGGGTTAGAGGGTACCAGATGAAGGTAAGGGTTAGGGTTAGGGTTAGAGCGTACCGGATGAAGGTTAGGGTTAGGGTTAGGGTTAGAGGGTACCAGATGAAGGTAAGGGTTAGGGTTAGGGTTAGAGGGTACCAGATGAAGGTTAGGGTTAGGGTTAGGGTTAGAGCGTACCGGATGAAGGTTAGGGTTAGGGTTAGGGTTAGAGCGTACCGGATGAAGGTTAGGGTTAGGGTTAGGGTTAGAGCGTACCGGATGAAGGTTAGGGTTAGGGTTAGGGTTAGAGGGTACCAGATGAAGGTAAGTGTTAGGGTTAGGGTTAGGGTTAGGGTTAGAGGGTACCAGATGAAGGTAAGTGTTAGGGTTAGGGTTAGGGTTAGGGTTAGGGTTAGGGTTAGAGCGTACCGGATGAAGGTAAGGGTTAGGGTTAGGGTTAGGGTTAGGGTTAGAGGGTACCGGATGAAGGTTAAGGTTAAGGTTAGGGTTAGAGCGTACCGGATGAAGGTTAAGGTTAAGGTTAGGGTTAGGGTTAGGGTTAGGGTTAGAGCGTACCGGATGAAGGTAAGGGTTAGGGTTAGGGTTAGGGTTAGAGGGTACCGGATGAAGGTTAAGGTTAAGGTTAGGGTTAGGGTTAGGGTTAGGGTTAGAGTGTACCGGATGAAGGTAAGGGTTAGGGTTAGGGTTAGGGTTAGGGTTAGAGGGTACCGGATGAAGGTTAAGGTTAAGGTTAGGGTTAGAGCGTACCGGATGAAGGTTAAGGTTAAGGTTAGGGTTAGGGTTAGGGTTAGGGTTAGAGCGTACCGGATGAAGGTAAGGGTTAGGGTTAGGGTTAGGGTTAGAGGGTACCGGATGAAGGTTAAGGTTAAGGTTAGGGTTAGGGTTAGGGTTAGGGTTAGAGTGTACCGGATGAAGGTAAGGGTTAGGGTTAGGGTTAGGGTTAGGGTTAGAGGGTACCGGATGAAGGTTAAGGTTAAGGTTAGGGTTAGAGCGTACCGGATGAAGGTTAAGGTTAAGGTTAGGGTTAGGGTTAGGGTTAGGGTTAGAGCGTACCGGATGAAGGTAAGGGTTAGGGTTAGGGTTAGGGTTAGAGGGTACCGGATGAAGGTTAAGGTTAAGGTTAGGGTTAGGGTTAGGGTTAGGGTTAGAGTGTACCGGATGAAGGTAAGGGTTAGGTTAACACAGAAGCTCGTAGTGTGCTCTATAGTTGATATCTACCTTTTTCTTCAGTAAAGAGATGTTACCTGTGATAATTTCTTCTTTTTTTTCAGAAAAAACCAACAGGATGAATACAGCAAAGAATCTTGGGATAATAACAGTATTTTTAGCATTTCTTGTTCATTTAAATCACGCTAGGAACATACAAATGGACTGCTTGACACTTTGTGCTGAGGGTATTGACTCTCTGAGTTGTGACTGTTACAATAATGACCCATTCAGATACGTAAAACGTGGACTAATAAAGCTACCGTTCAGATATGGTAAAAGAAGTTCTATGGGATATCCTGCAAATGCCCAATATTTGAGAAATGGTTTCAGGTATGTGTTAGAATTAATATATTTGTCTGTCGTCATGGCGACTGTTCTATGGGATATCCTGCAAATACCCAATATTTGAGAAATGGTTTCAGATATGTGTTGGAATTAATATATGTGTCTGTCGTCATGGCGACTGTTCTGTGTGATATCCTGCAAATGCCCAATATTTGAGAAATGGTTTCAGGTATGTGTTAGAATTAATGTATTTGTCTGTTGTCATGGCGACTGTTCTATGGGATATCCTGCAAATACCCAATATTTGAGAAATGGTTTCAGATATGTGTTAGAATTAATATATGTGTCTGTCGTCATGGCGACTGTTCTATGTGATATCCTGCAAATGACCAATATTTGAGAAATGGTTTCAGTATGTGTTAGAAATAATATATGTGTCTGTCGTCATGGCGACTGTTCTATGGGATATCCTGCAAATACCCAATATTTGAGAAATGGTTTCAGATATGTGTTAGAATTAATATATTTGTCTGTCGTCATGGCGACTGTTCTATGGGATATTCTGCAAATACCCAATATTTGAGAAATAGTTTCAGGTATGTGTTAGTTTTATGGGTATGTTTTGTAGATCGTTGTTTGTTCTTTTGTACTTTTCCTTTTGGCCATTGTGTTGTCTGTTCGTCTTCGATATACAAATTCTGATTGTCCCTTTGGTATCTTCAAACTCGTCTTAGAATTAATTTGTTTGTCTGTCGTCATGGCGACTGATATATTAAACTTGATGTTGTACTTTCGAAATTCTCGTACCTTTTAATTAGATTGGTTCACTGATCTTTATATTTTTGTTCGCGATATAAAATGATATAATTACAGAGAACTAGTCTACGTTTTTACTTCATGTTGTACTTTCAGAAAACACCTTCTCTTAATTTAGTCTGGTTCGCCGATATCTATATTTGTGTATGCAACAAGATATGACATAATTACAGCGAACTAGTCCACTGTGTGAGGACAATCTAATTTATATACGCATATCCATATCATGTATGAGGTTATAATTAGATAATAATATAGGCAATGCGTATTTAAGCTATTATTAATAATTGTGAATTACTCTTTTGTGTATGTGTGTTTGCTTTTTGCCATAAAATTTAATAATGGAACAGGAACTGCTAACTCTTCCGGAGCACTTGCGTTCATCCCGATTTGTAGTGGGCTTCCTGTTGCTAAATTCTTAGTTTTCTGTGTAATGTTTTGCAGACCATTGTTTGTCCATTTGTCCGTTATCTTATGACCATTATGTTGTCTGTCCTTCTTCGATATACGGCTTCTGATTACCTCTTTGGTATCTTCAAACTGTTTTTCTATCCACTATGCCATCATTTTCCTGTAGCAATCTAAACTCCCAACAATGTGTCCGTTCCAGAGCCACAGTTTTACCTATGTGATATGATATAAATCTTCAGCAAGTTTTCCTTAAGCGAAGTATTTTGAAAGGTAAGCAAACTGGTACATGTATCTTTATCTCAAACCAGTTAATGTAATAATTATTTTTGTGCTTCATACGTTGTAAAGATTGTTATATGCCACTTATAAACAAAAACATTTTTTTTTCTCAAAATTCTTAAACCTACCTTTCATTGGACAATGAATTTTATTTTAAAACTGTTGCTAATCGATTGACCTCAGTTTTTTATACACAAACATATATATCAAACGTTGTGTGTACGACAAGTGTTTAGAATAACATTCATCAAGTACGATACCAAGCTTAGTGTGGACGACAAGTGTTTAGAATAACATTCATCAAGTACGATACCAAGCTTAGTGTGGACGACAAGTGTTTAGAATAACATTCATCAAGTACGATACCAAACTTAGTGTGGACGACAAGTGTTTAGAATAACATTCATCAAGTACGATACCAAGCTTAGTGTGGACGACAAGTGTTTAGAATAACATTCATCAAGTACGATACCAAGCTTAGTGTGGACGACAAGTGTTTAGAATAACATTCATCAAGTACGATACCAAGCTTAGTGTGGACGACAAGTGTTTAGAATAACATTCATCAAGTACGATACCAAGCTTAGTGTGGACGACAAGTGTTTAGAATAACATTCATCAAGTACGATACCAAACTTAGTGTGGACGACAAGTGTTTAGAATAACATTCATCAAGTACGATACCAAGCTTAGTGTGTACGACAAGTGTTTAGAATAACATTCATCAAGTACGATACCAAACTTAGTGTGGACGACAAGTGTTTAGAATAACATTCATCAAGTACGATACCAAGCTTAGTGTGGACGACAAGTGTTTAGAATAACATTCATCAAGTACGATACCAAGCTTAGTGTGGACGACAAGTGTTTAGAATAACATTCATCAAGTACGATACCAAGCTTAGTGTGGACGACAAGTGTTTAGAATAACATTCATCAAGTACGATACCAAGCTTAGTGTGAACGACAAGTGTTTAGAATAACATTCATCAAGTACGATACCAAGCTTAGTGTGGACGACAAGTGTTTAGAATAACATTCATCAAGTACGATACCAAGCTTAGTGTGGACGACAAGTGTTTAGAATAACATTCATCAAGTACGATACCAAGCTTAGTGTGGACGACAAGTGTTTAGAATAACATTCATCAAGTACGATACCAAGCTTAGTGTGGACGACAAGTGTTTAGAATAACATTCATCAAGTACGATACCAAGCTTAGTGTGGACGACAAGTGTTTAGAATAACATTCATCAAGTACGATACCAAGCTTAGTGTGGACGACAAGTGTTTAGAATAACATTCATCAAGTACGATACCAAGCTTAGTGTGGACGACAAGTGTTTAGAATAACATTCATCAAGTACGATACCAAGCTTAGTGTGGACGACAAGTGTTTAGAATAACATTCATCAAGTACGATACCAAGCTTAGTGTGGACGACAAGTGTTTAGAATAACATTCATCAAGTACGATACCAAGCTTAGTGTGGACGACAAGTGTTTAGAATAACATTCATCAAGTACGATACCAAGCTTAGTGTGGACGACAAGTGTGTAGAATAACATTCATCAAGTACGATACCAATCTTAGTGTGTACGACAAGTGTTTAGAATAACATTCATCAAGTACGATACCAAGCTTAGTGTGGACGACAAGTGTTTAGAATAACATTCATCAAGTACGATACCAAACTTAGTGTGGACGACAAGTGTTTAGAATAACATTCATCAAGTACGATACCAAGCTTAGTGTGGACGACAAGTGTTTAGAATAACATTCATCAAGTACGATACCAAACTTAGTGTGTACGACAAGTGTTTAGAATAACATTCATCAAGTACGATACCAAGCTTAGTGTGGACGACAAGTGTTTAGAATAACATTCATCAAGTACGATACCAAGCTTAGTGTGGACGACAAGTGTTTAGAATAACATTCATCAAGTACGATACCAAGCTTAGTGTGGACGACAAGTGTTTAGAATAACATTCATCAAGTACGATACCAAGCTTAGTGTGGACGACAAGTGTTTAGAATAACATTCATCAAGTACGATACCAAACTTAGTGTGTACGACAAGTGTTTAGAATAACATTCATCAAGTACGATACCAAGCTTAGTGTGTACGACAATTGTTTAGAATAACATTCATCAAGTACGATACCAAACTTAGTGTGGACGACAAGTGTTTAGAATAACATTCATCAAGTACGATACCAAGCTTAGTGTGGACGACAAGTGTTTAGAATAACATTCATCAAGTACGATACCAAACTTAGTGTGGACGACAAGTGTTTAGAATAACATTCATCAAGTACGATACCAAGCTTAGTGTGGACGACAAGTGTTTAGAATAACATTCATCAAGTACGATACCAAGCTTAGTGTGGACGACAAGTGTTTAGAATAACATTCATCAAGTACGATACCAAACTTAGTGTGGACGACAAGTGTTTAGAATAACATTCATCAAGTACGATACCAAGCTTAGTGTGTACGACAAGTGTTTAGAATAACATTCATCAAGTACGATACCAAACTTAGTGTGGACGACAAGTGTGTAGAATAACATTCATCAAGTACGATACCAAACTTAGTGTGTACGACAAGTGTTTAGAATAACATTCATCAAGTACGATACCAAGCTTAGTGTGGACGACAAGTGTGTAGAATAACATTCATCAAGTACGATACCAAACTTAGTGTGTACGACAAGTGTTTAGAATAACATTCATCAAGTACGATACCAAGCTTAGTGTGGACGACAAGTGTTTAGAATAACATTCATCAAGTACGATACCAAGCTTAGTGTGGACGACAAGTGTTTAGAATAACATTCATCAAGTACGATACCAAGCATAGTGTGTACGACAAGTGTTTAGAATAACATTCATCAAGTACGATACCAAACTTAGTGTGGACGACAAGTGTTTAGAATAACATTCATCAAGTACGATACCAAGCTTAGTGTGTACGACAAGTGTTTAGAATAACATTCATCAAGTACGATACCAAGCTTAGTGTGTACGACAAGTGTTTAGAATAACATTCATCAAGTACGATACCAAACTTAGTGTGGACGACAAGTGTTTAGAATAACATTCATCAAGTACGATACCAAGCTTAGTGTGTACGACAAGTGTTTAGAATAACATTCATCAAGTACGATACCAAGCTTAGTGTGGACGACAAGTGTTTAGAATAACATTCATCAAGTACGATACCAAGCTTAGTGTGGACGACAAGTGTTTAGAATAACATTCATCAAGTACGATACCAAACTTAGTGTGGACGACAAGTGTTTAGAATAACATTCATCAAGTACGATACCAAGCTTAGTGTGGACGACAAGTGTTTAGAATAACATTCATCAAGTACGATACCAAGCTTAGTGTGGACGACAAGTGTTTACAATAACATTCATCAAGTACGCTCAAAATTGATATATTAGAAAGCCAAATAATTTAAGCGTTTTGTGAGCAAGAAGATCAAAGGACCTAAATATGATTTTGATGTCTTCTGCCCATTGTATTGTCTGTGCTAATTACCATTTAGTATCTTCATTTATTAGTTAAAATTATTATAAAATAAAACTGTAGATGTCTAATTTAGTGTATACAACTCCTTTCTAGTATAACCTTCATCTGGTATAACCTTCATCTGATATAACCTTCATCTGGTGTAGCCTTCATCTGGTATAACCTTCATCTGATATAGCCTTCATCTGATATAACCTTCATCTGATGTAACCTTCATCTGATGTAACCTTCATCTGATGTAACCTTCATCTGATGTAACCTTTATCTTATGTATCCTTCATCTGATGTAACCTTCATCTGATATAACCTTCATCTGATGTAACCTTCATCTGATGTAACCTTCATCTGATGTAACCTTCATCTGATATAACCTTCATCTGATATAACCTTCATCTGATATAACCTGCATCTGATGTAACCTGCATCTGATGTAACCTTCATCTGATGTAACCTTCATCTGATATAACCTTCATCTGATATAACCTTCATCTGATATAACCTTCATCTAATGTAACCTTCATCTGATATAACCTTCATCTGATATAGCCTTCATCTGGTGTAACCTTCATCTGATATAACCTTCATCTGATATAACTTTCATCTGATATAACCTTCATCTGGTGTAACCTTCATCTGATATAACCTTCATCTGATATAACCTTCATCTGATATAACCTTCATCTGATATAACCTTCATCTGATGTAACCTTCATCTGATATAACCTTCATCTGATATAACCTTCATCTCATGTAACCTTCATCTGATATAACCTTCATCTGATGTAACCTTCATCTGATGTAACCTTCATCTGATATAACCTTCATCTGATATAGCCTTCATCTGATGTAACCTTCATCTGATATATCCTTCATCTTATGAGTGGCAAAGACTGGAAACCAAATAATATAAAAGTTTTGAACAACAACATCAAAGGGCTTGAACATGATAACGTTTGAATTTGATGAGAATTGTATTATAATTTGATATCAAGCATTATTCTTGACAAATAAATCACATCACTATCAGTACTGTCAACAAATGTGAACAATTTCCAAACTCGACGAGCGACAATAAATGTCACCGTCCACTCTTTATGAGTTCAATATACAGTTAATTAAATTATAGGTGTTGCTTGGGAACGGGAGATATGATTTATTGATTAATATATAAGACATTAAATGAAAAACAAACAAAAGAGCATATGCTGAAGATCTAATTCCCTGGTTATATTTTGTGGTAAAAATCAAACACACGATAAAACGTCCGCACACACATTGTTATAAAAGTTCAAAAATAACACATGAATATCGTTAAAACATAAGCCAAATTGATACCATTACACACATATACATAACCATCCATTATCATGGCTTGGGACAGACACTTCAGTATAATGTGGGGCAATTAATCAAGTTGTATGGGCTCAAACTTCCCCTCGTAGTACAGTTATCCGGTCATGCAAGTGTTATCCAGTAAATGCAAACTATCACATTGGATGCGACTCAGAATAACAAACTGGACGACAACACCGAAATCCAGCATTTATTTGTATCCTATTTCTAATACTCATGCTGCGTTCACATGTAATGTGTTTTCTAATACGTTTCGGATAAAACGTTTTAGCTTGAAACGTTTCAGAAAACGCTTGCGTTCACACGGAATTTCTGAAACGTTTCGCAATTGTGCTTGCATCGTAAGCATTTCTATTTGAAAAGACCTATCCATTTTTGTTCTTTCATTCTCCAATTTTTCTTCCTCCTTCCTTTTCTTTTCTTCTTGCTCTAAAAACATCCTTGTCTGCGAGGCTTTCATTTCCTTGAAAGCACGCATAAAATCACATAAAAATATCAAAATACGGAAAGGCGGTTTGAATAAAAATGGAAGAACATTATTCGCTCAACGCCGATTGTTTTCTTTACCAATTATACAATTATTCATATTCACAAATTTAAAGAATATTGGAAAATAATATTTATTGTACTTTGCTTGTCGAAATGTGGCTTTTTTTAAATTAAGCATCGACAAAGAAAATACCTTTCCCAGTTTCAAGTTATATAGTCGGTCCCTTAATTGTCGATTTATATAAAACATGAATCAAATAATGATCACCGATTCGTTTTTTTTTTTTATTTCAAATTTTGGAACTTTAGACTGTTTTGCTAAATGTCTATTTGAATTCCATAGATCGCTGAATTGTCCAAAATCATCCTTAAGGTGGTACCATACACTTCAAGTAAAATTTGATCTGCTCGTTTAAATTTTCTTATTTTTTTGACAGTGTGTTGGAATATATCCACTGTAATAAATATCAAAATTTTAACAAAGTCCAACCTACAGACTCAGAGCTATAAATTCACTAGCCACATAGCAACTTTTTCTCTCTGTGGTTTTGATCACCGAGATACTTGAAATCTCCATGCAAACATCATATGATCAAAACGTTCAACTGATTTTAAAGAGTTATCTCCCTGTAGTGTATGGTACCCCCTTAATGCATTATTTTGCAGCTAAAATTCCATAAAATGTTCGCTCATCGAAGACTGTGGGTTTATCTTTAAATTGGTTTCAAGTCAAAATGTTCATGGTTTCTAGTTTCGCTTCATATATTTGTTGTCAATCTTACAATACATATATGTACATGTATATATGCCTTCCCATGTACATAATATTATAATATCAAGCACCATGTTTAGATCTTACAATACATATATGTACATGTATATATGCCTTCCCATGTACATAATATTACAATATCAAGCACCATGTTTAGATCTTACAATACATATATGTACATGTATATATGCCTTCCCATGTACATAATATTATAATATCAAGCACCATGTTTAGATCTTACAATACATATATGTACATGTATATATGCCTTCCCATGTACATAATATTACAATATCAAGCACCATGTTTAGATCTTACAATACATATATGTACATGTATATATGCCTTCCCATGTACATAAGATTACAATATCAAGCACCATGTTTAGGTCTTACAATACATATATGTACATGTATATATGCCTTCCCATGTACATAATATTACAATATCAAGCACCATGTTTAGGTCTTACAATACATATATGTACATGTATATATGCCTTCCCATGTACATAATATTACAATATCAAGCACCATGTTTAGATCTTACAATACATATATGTACATGTATATATGCCTTCCCATGTACATAAGATTACAATATCAAGCACCATGTTTAGATCTTACAATACATATATGTACATGTATATATGCCTTCCCATGTACATAATATTACAATATCAAGCACCATGTTTAGGTCTTACAATACATATATGTACATGTATATATGCCTTCCCATGTACATAATATTACAATATCAAGCACCATGTTTAGATCTTACAATACATATATGTACATGTATATATGCCTTCCCATGTACATAATATTACAATATCAAGCACCATGTTTAGGTCTTACAATACATATATGTACATGTATATATGCCTTCCCATGTACATAATATTACAATATCAAGCACCATGTTTAGATCTTACAATACATATATGTACATGTATATATGCCTTCCCATGTACATAATATTACAATATCAAGCACCATGTTTAGGTCTTACAATACATATATGTACATGTATATATGCCTTCCCATGTACATAATATTACAATATCAAGCACCATGTTTAGATCTTACAATACATATATGTACATGTATATATGCCTTCCCATGTACATAATATTATAATATCAAGCACCATGTTTAGATCTTACAATACATATATGTACATGTATATATGCCTTCCCATGTACATAATATTACAATATCAAGCACCATGTTTAGGTCTTACAATACATATATGTACATGTATATATGCCTTCCCATGTACATAATATTACAATATCAAGTACCATGTTTAGATCTTACAATACATATATGTACATGTATATATGCCTTCCCATGTACATAATATTACAATATCAAGCACCATGTTTAGATCTTACAATACATATATGTACATGTATATATGCCTTCCCATGTACATAATATTACAATATCAAGCACCATGTTTAGATCTTACAATACATATATGTACATGTATATATGCCTTCCCATGTACATAATATTACAATATCAAGCACCATGTTTAGATCTTACAATACATATATGTACATGTATATATGCCTTCCCATGTACATAATATTACAATATCAAGCACCATGTTTAGATCTTACAATACATATATGTACATGTATATATGCCTTCCCATGTACATAATATTACAATATCAAGCACCATGTTTAGATCTTACAATACATATATGTACATGTATATATGCCTTCCCATGTACATAATATTACAATATCAAGCACCATGTTTAGGTCTTACAATACATATATGTACATGTATATATGCCTTCCCATGTACATAATATTACAATATCAAGCACCATGTTTAGATCTTACAATACATATATGTACATGTATATATGCCTTCCCATGTACATAATATTACAATATCAAGCACCATGTTTAGGTCTTACAATACATATATGTACATGTATATATGCCTTCCCATGTACATAATATTACAATATCAAGCACCATGTTTAGATCTTACAATACATATATGTACATGTATATATGCCTTCCCATGTACATAATATTACAATATCAAGCACCATGTTTAGATCTTACAATACATATATGTACATGTATATATGCCTTCCCATGTACATAATATTACAATATCAAGCACCATGTTTAGGTCTTACAATACATATATGTACATGTATATATGCCTTCCCATGTACATAATATTACAATATCAAGCACCATGTTTAGGTCTTACAATACATATATGTACATGTATATATGCCTTCCCATGTACATAATATTACAATATCAAGCACCATGTTTAGATCTTACAATACATATATGTACATGTATATATGCCTTCCCATGTACATAATATTACAATATCAAGCACCATGTTTAGATCTTACAATACATATATGTACATGTATATATGCCTTCCCATGTACATAATATTACAATATCAAGCACCATGTTTAGGTCTTACAATACATATATGTACATGTATATATGCCTTCCCATGTACATAATATTACAATATCAAGCACCATGTTTAGATCTTACAATACATATATGTACATGTATATATGCCTTCCCATGTACATAATATTACAATATCAAGCACCATGTTTAGATCTTACAATACATATATGTACATGTATATATGCCTTCCCATGTACATAATATTACAATATCAAGCACCATGTTTAGGTCTTACAATACATATATGTACATGTATATATGCCTTCCCATGTACATAATATTACAATATCAAGCACCATGTTTAGGTCTTACAATACATATATGTACATGTATATATGCCTTCCCATGTACATAATATTACAATATCAAGCACCATGTTTAGGTCTTACAATACATATATGTACATGTATATATGCCTTCCCATGTACATAATATTACAATATCAAGCACCATGTTTAGATCTTACAATACATATATGTACATGTATATATGCCTTCCCATGTACATAATATTACAATATCAAGCACCATGTTTAGGTCTTACAATACATATATGTACATGTATATATGCCTTCCCATGTACATAATATTACAATATCAAGCACCATGTTTAGGTCTTACAATACATATATGTACATGTATATATGCCTTCCCATGTACATAATATTACAATATCAAGCACCATGTTTAGATCTTACAATACATATATGTACATGTATATATGCCTTCCCATGTACATAATATTACAATATCAAGCACCATGTTTAGGTCTTACAATACATATATGTACATGTATATATGCCTTCCCATGTACATAATATTACAATATCAAGCACCATGTTTAGATCTTACAATACATATATGTACATGTATATATGCCTTCCCATGTACATAATATTACAATATCAAGCACCATGTTTAGATCTTACAATACATATATGTACATGTATATATGCCTTCCCATGTACATAAGATTACAATATCAAGCACCATGTTTAGATCTTACAATACATATATGTACATGTATATATGCCTTCCCATGTACATAATATTACAATATCAAGCACCATGTTTAGATCTTACAATACATATATGTACATGTATATATGCCTTCCCATGTACATAATATTACAATATCAAGCACCATGTTTAGGTCTTACAATACATATATGTACATGTATATATGCCTTCCCATGTACATAATATTACAATATCAAGCACCATGTTTAGATCTTACAATACATATATGTACATGTATATATGCCTTCCCATGTACATAATATTACAATATCAAGTACCATGTTTAGATCTTACAATACATATATGTACATGTATATATGCCTTCCCATGTACATAATATTACAATATCAAGCACCATGTTTAGATCTTACAATACATATATGTACATGTATATATGCCTTCCCATGTACATAATATTACAATATCAAGCACCATGTTTAGGTCTTACAATACATATATGTACATGTATATATGCCTTCCCATGTACATAATATTACAATATCAAGCACCATGTTTAGATCTTACAATACATATATGTACATGTATATATGCCTTCCCATGTACATAATATTACAATATCAAGCACCATGTTTAGATCTTACAATACATATATGTACATGTATATATGCCTTCCCATGTACATAATATTACAATATCAAGCACCATGTTTAGATCTTACAATACATATATGTACATGTATATATGCCTTCCCATGTACATAATATTACAATATCAAGCACCATGTTTAGATCTTACAATACATATATGTACATGTATATATGCCTTCCCATGTACATAATATTACAATATCAAGCACCATGTTTAGGTCTTACAATACATATATGTACATGTATATATGCCTTCCCATGTACATAATATTATAATATCAAGCACCATGTTTAGGTCTTACAATACATATATGTACATGTATATATGCCTTCCCATGTACATAATATTACAATATCAAGCACCATGTTTAGGTCTTACAATACATATATGTACATGTATATATGCCTTCCCATGTACATAATATTACAATATCAAGCACCATGTTTAGGTCTTACAATACATATATGTACATGTATATATGCCTTCCCATGTACATAATATTACAATATCAAGCACCATGTTTAGGTCTTACAATACATATATGTACATGTATATATGCCTTCCCATGTACATAATATTACAATATCAAGCACCATGTTTAGGTCTTACAATACATATATGTACATGTATATATGCCTTCCCATGTACATAATATTACAATATCAAGCACCATGTTTAGGTCTTACAATACATATATGTACATGTATATATGCCTTCCCATGTACATAATATTACAATATCAAGCACCATGTTTAGGTCTTACAATACATATATGTACATGTATATATGCCTTCCCATGTACATAATATTACAATATCAAGCACCATGTTTAGATCTTACAATACATATATGTACATGTATATATGCCTTCCCATGTACATAATATTACAATATCAAGCACCATGTTTAGATCTTACAATACATATATGTACATGTATATATGCCTTCCCATGTACATAATATTACAATATCAAGCACCATGTTTAGATCTTACAATACATATATGTACATGTATATATGCCTTCCCATGTACATAATATTACAATATCAAGCACCATGTTTAGGTCTTACAATACATATATGTACATGTATATATGCCTTCCCATGTACATAATATTACAATATCAAGCACCATGTTTAGGTCTTACAATACATATATGTACATGTATATATGCCTTCCCATGTACATAATATTACAATATCAAGCACCATGTTTAGATCTTACAATACATATATGTACATGTATATATGCCTTCCCATGTACATAATATTACAATATCAAGCACCATGTTTAGATCTTACAATACATATATGTACATGTATATATGCCTTCCCATGTACATAATATTACAATATCAAGCACCATGTTTAGATCTTACAATACATATATGTACATGTATATATGCCTTCCCATGTACATAATATTACAATATCAAGCACCATGTTTAGATCTTACAATACATATATGTACATGTATATATGCCTTCCCATGTACATAATATTACAATATCAAGCACCATGTTTAGGTCTTACAATACATATATGTACATGTATATATGCCTTCCCATGTACATAATATTACAATATCAAGCACCATGTTTAGATCTTACAATACATATATGTACATGTATATATGCCTTCCCATGTACATAATATTACAATATCAAGCACCATGTTTAGGTCTTACAATACATATATGTACATGTATATATGCCTTCCCATGTACATAATATTACAATATCAAGCACCATGTTTAGATCTTACAATACATATATGTACATGTATATATGCCTTCCCATGTACATAATATTACAATATCAAGCACCATGTTTAGATCTTACAATACATATATGTACATGTATATATGCCTTCCCATGTACATAATATTACAATATCAAGCACCATGTTTAGGTCTTACAATACATATATGTACATGTATATATGCCTTCCCATGTACATAATATTACAATATCAAGCACCATGTTTAGATCTTACAATACATATATGTACATGTATATATGCCTTCCCATGTACATAATATTACAATATCAAGCACCATGTTTAGGTCTTACAATACATATATGTACATGTATATATGCCTTCCCATGTACATAATATTACAATATCAAGCACCATGTTTAGATCTTACAATACATATATGTACATGTATATATGCCTTCCCATGTACATAATATTACAATATCAAGCACCATGTTTAGATCTTACAATACATATATGTACATGTATATATGCCTTCCCATGTACATAATATTACAATATCAAGCACCATGTTTAGGTCTTACAATACATATATGTACATGTATATATGCCTTCCCATGTACATAATATTACAATATCAAGCACCATGTTTAGATCTTACAATACATATATGTACATGTATATATGCCTTCCCATGTACATAATATTACAATATCAAGCACCATGTTTAGATCTTACAATACATATATGTACATGTATATATGCCTTCCCATGTACATAATATTACAATATCAAGCACCATGTTTAGATCTTACAATACATATATGTACATGTATATATGCCTTCCCATGTACATAATATTACAATATCAAGTTTAGTGCTGATTTCTACTTTTTAGATTTATTTTGCAACAATCGACTTTGCAGTTTATATAAATAATTAATTTACCGAATGCATCATCGTGACGTCTCTTTCTTGTTTTTCTTGCTTGTTTAGGGCTACTTTTGGACTTTGGAATTTCTTTTTCAGTTCTGGAGGACAGACCAGTAGCGACATCTGGTTGTTGCCTCAGTAATTTCATTAGTATTTTCAGTTTGGTTACATGTATCTTCATTTCTTTCTTGTACCGCTTCAAAAGTTTCATCTCTTGTTTAATAGCGAAATTCAATTTATTTGTATTATATTGAGTGATATCGTGAATGAGTCTTTATTGCAAAGCAAACACATTGCTATAACATAATAGAATTTACATATACAAATGCGCTTTAACATATAGCACAAATAGACAATTATATTTATATACATGTATATGCAAAATGAATAAACAAAACAAAACTATGAGAGAATCTCAGATCTCAACTTCTAAGGCTTAAAGCTGATCTCAGATATTGGCAAAACTTGTTGGTAACAGTTGTTGATTTATAGAATCAATTAACTTAAAGACGTTTAGTTTTCTGGTATTTACTTTGACATTACTGTTCACCCTCTGGCAAACTAAAATGATACTCTTAAAACCCTGCCATATAATTCAATAATTCATTAAGCCTAAAATTACCGGCCAGAATTAGTATTTTGTTAAACTTTTATTAAGTTCCGTATTATGAAATTAAATTTTAAGAAATACGTGACGGATCATCGACGAATGGAATCAGAGACATATAATACAATGTTAGATCTTTGTAAATGGTTGAGATTAAAAAAAAAAAGTTTAATTTTATAAAGTCAAAGACAAACCTTCCTCTGCCTCTGTTATTTTATCCACTAGCTCTGAACCAGCATTGAATGAAATGTCGGGTGTCGTCGAAGGTCGGGGTCCTAAAAAAAACATCTATTTGGTCAAAATAAGGAAACTTGGATCTCTCTTGCCCGGACGTAGTGTTCTGCTGTTTGGCTTTCATATAGCCAAATCGAAGTGATTTTAATTTGTTCCTGATGGCATCCCATGCTCTTAAATAGTCGTGCTCTTTCATCCTATGCGATAGCTTTTCAAACACATGTTTATTCCTTTGGACCCCTGACAGCTCCTTTTCTACATCTTCATCTCCCCATAGTTCTATTAAAATGAACGTTTCCATAGTTGACCATGTTGATCCTCTACATTCAACCGACGACGACGACGACATCTTTGACGGTGAACAATGACGTCATATTTTACGCGACTTATTACGTCATAAATATTTGACGTCATTATATGAAATTTATTTTAAGCATTAATGTAGGCCTTTAGGGAGCGACCATTTGAAAATTGGGAGGGGGGGTATGGACTTTTGTTCTGGGTCTTAATTTGTTTTTTTCCAATTTTAGCCATTAAACATAATCCATGCCCCCCATCCCCGATTTTCAAATGGTAGTTCCCTTATAGTTACATATATTTCGTTTTGTTTACCTAATTGGAAGCACCTGTCTTAAAACGAATTGTTCAAGATATCGTGTCCACACGACAATTTAATAGGGTTTGAAAACGTTTTAAGCTGAAACGTTTCAGAAAACGTACACCTAATGCGTTTTCGATAATGCGCTTCAGCTGAAACGTTTTCGAAACGTATCGCTAATTTGTTGACGTGTGAACGCTACATACGTTTTCGATACGTTTTCGATACGTATTAAACATACGTGTGAAGGCAGCATTACAGTGTAACAAGATGGCGATTTAATTTCCATTTAAATATTATAATCTTTAATTTCATATGCTAGCACTCTTATATTTAATTGGAAAGATATTATAACGTTCTTAGTTAGGGTTAAGCAATAAACATATCGTACGAAACGATATGAATGTAAATGAATATGAGAGACTATCCAATTTACAAATTAGATAAAATAAAGTGATGAAGCGGTGCGTTTATTGCAGTTCTACATTACAGTCACATTAGGATCTTTAATAATGAGCTACATCATACTGTAAAAGGCGAGTGTGGCACGGCCACTAGCCTACATGCACGACTTATTACCGGTTTGTAACTAGATTAACACGACGGGTGCCACTAGTGGAGCAGGAACTGCTTACCCTTCCGGAGCACCTGCGTTCACCCCCAGTTTTTAGTGGAGTTCGCTTTACTCGATATATAGTTTTATATGTATGTTTTGTAGATCGTTGTTTGTCCTTTTGTACTTTTTCTTTTGGTCATTGTGTTGTCTGTTCTTCTTCAATATACGGATTCTGATTGTCCCGTTGGTATCTTCAAACTCTTCTTACCTCGAATGATAAATCTGGGCAACTTTGTCGTTTCGATGTCATTTGGTGTGTAGCATTTCATTTCCATTTTGAAATTCAATTCTGAATAAAACAAATTGATGTAACATTTTAAAGTGACACCTGAGCCTAACGTCTTTAAGATACTTAAATGCATGATATCTTCTCTCTTCAAAACCTCATTAGGATATATAATGAACGATTTCAAGCTTCGATTCTATATTTTGACGCTTGACATTGACTCTTGAATAAAATTAAAAATCGATTTCGTGTTTAAATCGTACAAAGACAACTTGTAGTGTGTAGTCTGTATTTGATTACTTAGTCATCAGTTATCTTAACTCTAATTTGTGAAACAAAGAAGTTCGAATGTCTTAGGTATGGAGAGATTGCTTAAGTTTGATGTGAAATAATAACCAAATAATTCATAGATTTACATGTTAAGTGTAACTCTCACAGAAATCTAATTTGTTTCACGAATGAATTTACTTTAGACGCCTTTAGAAAAGTTTGAAATAAGATTTCACCAAAAAATGCTTGAAATAACATTTCCTCCTTATTTTAGACGGAAAGAGGTATGTTACCTGCCCCTGATTTCCCCGTACTTATAATCCAGATCTTAAAACTCGTAATCGCTGTTCATATTTAGACTTATTATGCGATTGAACTCGAATGTGTACTAGTAAGTGCATTCGTTCACCTCCCATGTGGAAGATAACAGGTTCAATTGTCGATAATAAACGTTAGAGAAAACCGACGGGACAATCAGGAATACACAACACAAGACACAAAATGAAGACAAACAAAACAAAAAATACAACACAGAAAACTAAAAATATGAGTAAAACGGACCTCACCAAAACCCGGAGGTGACCCGTGCTCGTGAAAGGTAAGATAAGACACCCGCCGTGTTACTCATATATACTGTCCGGAAAATAGTCTTGATATTGATATAGAAACGTATATTTGTAGCAACGATTATACAATTGGTGTTCGGTGCTTCATTACTAATTCTCCTCTAAGAACACAACACTAAGAAGGCGGAGCATGTATCGGTTCATTCACAATTAAATTAAAATGATGGATTGGAGAAACGTGTCTTCATACCGACTGGTGTTGGTCTTGCACAATACAAGTTGTTCTTGTCATGTTGAGCTGTAAAGTTGCTTACTTTGACGGCAAGCAACAATTATTATCTACCTCAACGGCTTTCAGTGAAAACAGTAAAACTTCCATTGTAACGTTTGTTTTTGATTTGAAGCTTGTTTGGAGGACAATCATGTCTTATTTACGTTATTTGTGTTTGTTTTCGTATAGTGGTGTCCAACCAACACATATTGTGTTGTATTTTTGTTTTGTTTGTCTTCATCTTATGTAACCTATGCTACCAGTTTCTCTGGATTGTCCATTTTTCATTGCCTCTTCGGTATTCTCTACATAGCCCTGTCTGTTGTTGGCTATATGAGTTAGGTAGTTGGATTACCTAACAAATCATACGGCGTGAGTTCGCGCCCGGCTTTGTAATTTACAAAAGTGGGTGCACTCGACTCGCAGCCGCAAATGATAATGCTTACCCGTTGCTTGCCCATGGTCGGTGATCCTATCCGGGTACTCCGGCTTCTTCCACCACTAAAACTGGTCGCCATGATATAGCTGAAATATTGCTGAAAGTGGCGTTAAACGCCAAAAATCAAATCAAATCAAATCAAATCATTTACTACTTTAATACTGCTAAGACTTTTCCAGTGACACTCCAAAGTCGTTGTCTATATTTGTATATATCTTTGAGCCTGTTATCGCTCTGAATATAGCTTAAATACTGCTCGGTGAACGCTAAGAAATAATCAATTAATCAATCAATCATGAACACAGTTTATAGTTGTTCAACACAACCGCAATCAACGATGACAAGATGACGATAAACTAAGCGTAGAACGCTCGAACATATTATAGTTTGTAAGTTACGTCATGCGTTCACATCGTAAAACAGTTACCAGTTAAAAAAAAAATAGTTTCTCTTGAGCAGCGCTTTAACTTGTACCCAAATATTTATATAGATCTCTAGTTTGAATTGAAGAGCTGTTCAACATTAATAAGAAACAGGCTCTAATTAATTTAAAGATATCTTTATTTGAAAGGTTGAACTATGATGGACCCAATGTATTGCCAGGGGTCACAGCCGGCTACGCGCAGCAAATGGTTTTCTATTTTATTTATTCATGCGGTTTATTCAAATTAATTGCTTTAAAGAGCAGCGTTTTAAAAGAATCCCATTATTTTAGATACAATAATAAAACCACGCAAAGATTTGATAAGCATTACCGGACATGTTTTTTACTTCCAGCAGACGATAAACAAGTATCTATTTCACACTGTTTTTACTTTCTCTTGTCATTTCTAGTATTTTAACAATGTAATGATGACAGGATCAAGGATAAATGTACGTTGTATTGTCATAAATTTTCTGATAAATGGCGCTAATGTTAGTGAGGGAACATGCATCCCATAAATCCTCAATAACAGTCTATCTTTTGACTTCCGGTAGAGTAATAATTCTCTTAGCAAAATATCATTGTTAGCGCATGCGTAGTACATAAGGTCATAAATTTTACATTATCTATAGTTTCCGTTTCCTACGCTTTCTGGTTCAATTCCGGATATTAATTCTGGAATGAAATACATACTATTGCAATTATTTGGTATCGAGATATTAATATTTATCATCTAATTGCAGACATTTTATGTTATTAAATATGACATGTAATAACGATAGCTTCATAATATAGGATCATTCTAACTAGATCATCAGTATTTAACGATAAATTACTCCTCCGCATGTGTGGAGAACACCACGTTCCTTCCTCGTAGAACAACAGTTTGTTAATTAGGAGTACATGAGTTCACCCGGGTTTACAACGAACATTGAACAACACATTATTAATTAGGAACACCTTAGTTCAATCCCCTGTTTTAGCGGCGCTCGTGTTCCTCAAGCATTAGTTTTCTGTGTAGTGTTTTGTAAATGATTGTTTGTTCTCTTGGCATTTCTATTTGGCCATTTGTATTGTCTGTCCTTCTTCTATTTACGGCTTCTGATTACCCTTTTTGTATTTTCAAACATTTTTTACCGACGTCGCTGTTCCAAGACAGGAAAGTGAGCGGTCATGTATATACCAAGACAGGAAAGTGAGTGGTCATGTATATACCAAGACAGGAAAGTGAGCGGTCATGTATATACCAAGACAGGAAAGTGAGCGGTCATGTATATACCAAGACAGGATAGTGAGCGATCATGTATATACCAAGACATGAAAGTGAGCGGTCATGTATATACCAAGACAGGAAAGTGAGCGGTCATGTATATACCAAGACAGGAAAGTGAGCAGTCATGTATATACCAAGACATGAAAGTGAGCGGTCATGTATATACCAAGACAGGAAAGTGAGCGGTCATGTATATACCAAAACAGGAAAGTGAGCGGTCATGTATATACCAAGACAGGAAAGTGAGCGGTCATGTATATACCAAGACAGGAAAGTGAGGGGTCATGTATATACCAAGACAGGAAAGTGAGCGGTCATGTATATACCAAGACAGGAAAGTGAGCGGTCATGTATATACCAAGACAGGAAAGTGAGCGGTCATGTATATACCAAGACAGGAAAGTGAGTGATCATGTATATACCAAGACATGAAAGTGAGTGGTTATGTATATACCAAGACAGGAAAGTGATCGGTCATGTATATACCAAGACAGGAAAGTGAGCGGTCATGTATATACCAAGACAGGAAAGTGAGTGGTCATGTATATACCAAGACAGGAAAGTGAGCGGTCATGTATATACCAAGACAGGAAAGTGAGCGGTCATGTATATACCAAGACAGGAACGTGAGCGGTCATGTATATACCAAGACAGGAAAGTGAGTGGTCATGTATATACCAAGACAGGAAAGTGAGCGGTCATGTATATACCAAGACAGGAAAGTGAGCGGTCATGTATATACCAAGACAGGAAAGTGAGTGGTCATGTATATACCAAGACATGAAAGTGAGTGGTCATGTATATACCAAGACAGGAAAGTGAGCGGTCATGTATATACCAAGACAGGAAAGTGAGCGGTCATGTATATACCAAGACAGGAAAGTGAGTGGTCATGTATATACCAAGACAGGAAAGTGAGCGGTCATGTATATACCAAGACAGGAAAGTGAGCGGTCATGTATATACCAAGACAGGAAAGTGAGCGGTCATGTATATACCAAGACAGGAAAGTGAGTGGTCATGTATATACCAAGACAGGAAAGTGAGCGGTCATGTATATACCAAGACAGGAAAGTGAGCAGTCATGTATATACCAAGACATGAAAGTGAGCGGTCATGTATATACCAAGACAGGAAAGTGAGTGGACATGTATATACCAAAACAGGAAAGTGAGCGGTCATGTATATACCAAGACAGGAAAGTGAGCGGTCATGTATATACCAAGACAGGAAAGTGAGGGGTCATGTATATACCAAGACAGGAAAGTGAGCGGTCATGTATATACCAAGACAGGAAAGTGAGCGGTCATGTATA
This sequence comes from Bathymodiolus septemdierum, assembly GCA_963383655.1. Taxonomy (NCBI): domain Eukaryota; kingdom Metazoa; phylum Mollusca; class Bivalvia; order Mytilida; family Modiolidae; genus Bathymodiolus; species Bathymodiolus septemdierum. Next base: position 980,341 of record OY726529.1, on the reverse strand, counting down.
TACCAAGACAGGAAAGTGAGCGGTCATGTATATACCAAGACAGGAAAGTGAGTGATCATGTATATACCAAGACATGAAAGTGAGTGGTTATGTATATACCAAGACAGGAAAGTGATCGGTCATGTATATACCAAGACAGGAAAGTGAGCGGTCATGTATATACCAAGACAGGAAAGTGAGTGGTCATGTATATACCAAGACAGGAAAGTGAGCGGTCATGTATATACCAAGACAGGAAAGTGAGCGGTCATGTATATACCAAGACAGGAACGTGAGCGGTCATGTATATACCAAGACAGGAAAGTGAGTGGTCATGTATATACCAAGACAGGAAAGTGAGCGGTCATGTATATACCAAGACAGGAAAGTGAGCGGTCATGTATATACCAAGACAGGAAAGTGAGTGGTCATGTATATACCAAGACATGAAAGTGAGTGGTCATGTATATACCAAGACAGGAAAGTGAGCGGTCATGTATATACCAAGACAGGAAAGTGAGCGGTCATGTATATACCAAGACAGGAAAGTGAGTGGTCATGTATATACCAAGACAGGAAAGTGAGCGGTCATGTATATACCAAGACAGGAAAGTGAGCGGTCATGTATATACCAAGACAGGAAAGTGAGCGGTCATGTATATACCAAGACAGGAAAGTGAGTGGTCATGTATATACCAAGACAGGAAAGTGAGCGGTCATGTATATACCAAGACAGGAAAGTGAGCGGTCATGTATATACCAAGACAGGAAAGTGATCGGTCATGTATATACCAAGACAGGAAGGTGAGTGGACATGTATATACCAAGACAGGAAAGTGAGTGGTCATGTATATACCAAGACAGGAAAGTGAGCGGTCATGTATATACCAAGACATGAAAGTGAGTGGTCATGTATATACCAAGACATGAAAGTGAGTGGTCATGTATATACCAAGACAGGAAAGTGAGCGGTCATGTATATACCAAGACAGGAAAGTGAGCGGTCATGTATATACCAAGACAGGAAAGTGAGCGGTCATGTATATACCAAGACATGAAAGTGAGTGGTCATGTATATACCAAGACAGGAAAGTGAGCGGTCATGTATAAACCAAGACATGAAAGTGAGCGGTCATGTATATACCAAGACAGGAAAGTGAGCGGTCATGTTTATACCAAGACAGGAAAGTGAGCGGTCATGTATATACCAAGACAGGAAAGTGAGCGGTCATGTGTATACCAAGACAGGAAAGTGAGCGGTCATGTATATACCAAGACAGGAAAGTGAGCGGTCATGTATATACCAAGACAGGAAAGTGAGCGATCATGTATATACCAAGACAGGAAAGTGAGCGGTCATGTATATATCAAGACAGGAAAGTGAGCGGTCATGTATATACCAAGACAGGATAGTGAGCGATCATGTATATACCAAGACAGGAAAGTGAGCGGTCATGTATATACCAAGACAGGAAAGTGAGTGGAAGTCGCTGTTCCAAGACAGGAAAGTGAGCGGTCATGTATATACCAAGACAGGAAAGTGAGCGGTCATGTATATGCCAAGACAGGAAAGTGAGCGGTCATGTATGTACCAAGACAGGAAAGTGAGCGGTCATGTATATACCAAGACAGGATAGTGAGCGGTCATGTATATACCAAACAGGAAAGTGAGTGGTCATGTATATACCAAGACAGGAAAGTGAGCGGTCATGTATATACCAAGACGGGAAAGTGAGCGGTCATGTATATACCAAGACAGGATAGTGAGCGGTCATGTATATACCAAGACAGGAAAGTGAGCGGTCATGTATATACCAAGACAGGATAGTGAGTGGTCATGTATATACCAAGACAAGAAAGTGAGCGGTCATGTATATACCAAGACAGGAAAGTGAGCGGTCATGTATATACCAAGACAGGAAAGTGAGCGGTCATGTATATACCAAACAGGAAAGTGAGCGGTCATGTATATACCAAGACAGGAAAGTGAGCGGTCATGTATATACCAAGACAGGAAAGTGAGTGGTCATGTATATACCAAGACAGGAAAGTGAGCGGTCATGTATATACCAAGACAGGAAAGTGAGCGGTCATGTATATACATATATGCAAAGGGTATTAATTGTTGCTTCTGTTTCAACGATTTTTCTATAGGATTTTGGAACTATTCTGACAGTGGTACTTTTTTTTGTCCGTTTTATCACAATATATATTTGTACAGAAGGCAACTACCTATTTAAAATTTGATGTTTGTTCTATATATTTGTTTTTGTTGGTCGTACACTAACATCTAAAACTGTACTATTAGTGGTCACGTCGTTCAGGTGACCTTTATTCGTCCAATAATATTGACGCTCCCAAATTCTTAGAAGTAAAACTTAACCGATTTTGGCGACTATTATTAACCTTGATCCATTTGACGTTAGCCGATGTTTGACTCTACATCTCCCTCAGACATAGGTGACATTAGCCGATGTTTGGCTCTACATCTCCCTCAGACATAGGTGACATTAGCCGATGTTTGACTCTACATCTCCCTCAGACATAGGTGACATTAGTCGATGTTTGACTCTACATCTCCCTCAGACATAGGTGACATTAGCCGATGTTTGACTCTACATCTCCCTCAGACATAGGTGACATTAGCCGATGTTTGACTCTACATCTTCCTCAGACATAGGTGACATTAGCCGATGTTTGGCTCTACATCTCCCTCAGACATAGGTGACATTAGCCAATGTTTGACTCTACATCTCCCTCAGACATAGGTGACATTAACCGATGTTTGACTCTACATCTCCCTCAGACATAGGTGACATTAGCCGATGTTTGACTCTACATCTCCTTCAGACATAGGTGACATTAGCCGATGTTTGACTCTACATCTCCCTCAGACATAGGTGACATTAGCCGATGTTTGACTCTGCATCTCCCGCAGACATAGGTGACATTAGCCGATGTTTGACTCTACATCTCCCTCAGACATAGGTGACATTAGCAGATGTTTGACTCTACATCTCCTTCAGACATAGGTGACATTAGCCGATGTTTGACTCTACATTTCCCTCAGACATAGATGACATTAGCCGATGTTTGGCTCTGCATCTCCCTCAGACATAGGTGACATTAGCCGATGTTTGACTCTACATCTCCCTCAGACATAGGTGACATTAGCCGATGTTTGACTCTACATCTCCCTCAGACATAGGTGACATTAGCCGATGTTTGACTCTACATCTCCCTCAGACATAGGTGACATTAGTCGATGTTTGGCTCTACATCTCCCTCAGACATAGGTGACATTAGTCGATGTTTGACTCTACATCTCCCTCAGACATAGGTGACATTAGCCGATGTTTGACTCTACATCTCCCTCAGACATAGGTGACATTAGCCGATGTTTGGCTCTACATCTCCCTCAGACATAGGTGACATTAGCGGATGTTTGACTCTACATCTCCCTCAGACATAGGTGACATTAGCCGATGTTTGACTCTACATCTCCCTCAGACATAGGTGACATTAGCCGATGTTTGACTCTACATCTTCCTCAGACATAGGTGACATTAGCCGATGTTTGGCTCTACATCTCCCTCAGACATAGGTGACATTAGCCAATGTTTGACTCTACATCTCCCTCAGACATAGGTGACATTAACCGATGTTTGACTCTACATCTCCCTCAGACATAGGTGACATTAGCCGATGTTTGACTCTACATCTCCTTCAGACATAGGTGACATTAGCCGATGTTTGACTCTACATCTCCCTCAGACATAGGTGACATTAGCCGATGTTTGACTCTGCATCTCCCGCAGACATAGGTGACATTAGCCGATGTTTGACTCTACATCTCCCTCAGACATAGGTGACATTAGCAGATGTTTGACTCTACATCTCCTTCAGACATAGGTGACATTAGCCGATGTTTGACTCTACATTTCCCTCAGACATAGATGACATTAGCCGATGTTTGGCTCTGCATCTCCCTCAGACATAGGTGACATTAGCCGATGTTTGACTCTACATCTCCCTCAGACATAGGTGACATTAGCCGATGTTTGACTCTACATCTCCCTCAGACATAGGTGACATTAGCCGATGTTTGACTCTACATCTCCCTCAGACATAGGTGACATTAGTCGATGTTTGGCTCTACATCTCCCTCAGACATAGGTGACATTAGTCGATGTTTGACTCTACATCTCCCTCAGACATAGGTGACATTAGCCGATGTTTGACTCTACATCTCCCTCAGACATAGGTGACATTAGCCGATGTTTGACTCTACATCTCCCTCAGACATAGGTGACATTAGCCGATGTTTGACTCTACATCTTCCTCAGACATAGGTGACATTAGCCGATGTTTGGCTCTACATCTCCCTCAGACATAGGTGACATTAGCCAATGTTTGACTCTACATCTCCCTCAGACATAGGTGACATTAACCGATGTTTGACTCTACATCTCCCTCAGACATAGGTGACATTAGCCGATGTTTGACTCTACATCTCCTTCAGACATAGGTGACATTAGCCGATGTTTGACTCTACATCTCCCTCAGACATAGGTGACATTAGCCGATGTTTGACTCTGCATCTCCCGCAGACATAGGTGACATTAGCCGATGTTTGACTCTACATCTCCCTCAGACATAGGTGACATTAGCAGATGTTTGACTCTACATCTCCTTCAGACATAGGTGACATTAGCCGATGTTTGACTCTACATTTCCCTCAGACATAGATGACATTAGCCGATGTTTGGCTCTGCATCTCCCTCAGACATAGGTGACATTAGCCGATGTTTGACTCTACATCTCCCTCAGACATAGGTGACATTAGCCGATGTTTGACTCTACATCTCCCTCAGACATAGGTGACATTAGCCGATGTTTGACTCTACATCTCCCTCAGACATAGGTGACATTAGTCGATGTTTGGCTCTACATCTCCCTCAGACATAGGTGACATTAGTCGATGTTTGACTCTACATCTCCCTCAGACATAGGTGACATTAGCCGATGTTTGGCTCTACATCTCCCTCAGACATAGGTGACATTAGCCGATGTTTGACTCTACATCTCCCTCAGACATAGGTGACATTAGCCGATGTTTGACTCTACATCTCCCTCAGACATAGGTGACATTAGCCGATGTTTGACTCTACATCTTCCTCAGACATAGGTGACATTAGCCGATGTTTGGCTCTACATCTCCCTCAGACATAGGTGACATTAGCCAATGTTTGACTCTACATCTCCCTCAGACATAGGTGACATTAACCGATGTTTGACTCTACATCTCCCTCAGACATAGGTGACATTAGCCGATGTTTGACTCTACATCTCCTTCAGACATAGGTGACATTAGCCGATGTTTGACTCTACATCTCCCTCAGACATAGGTGACATTAGCCGATGTTTGACTCTGCATCTCCCGCAGACATAGGTGACATTAGCCGATGTTTGACTCTACATCTCCCTCAGACATAGGTGACATTAGCAGATGTTTGACTCTACATCTCCTTCAGACATAGGTGACATTAGCCGATGTTTGACTCTACATTTCCCTCAGACATAGATGACATTAGCCGATGTTTGGCTCTGCATCTCCCTCAGACATAGGTGACATTAGCCGATGTTTGACTCTACATCTCCCTCAGACATAGGTGACATTAGCCGATGTTTGACTCTACATCTCCCTCAGACATAGGTGACATTAGCCGATGTTTGACTCTACATCTCCCTCAGACATAGGTGACATTAGTCGATGTTTGGCTCTACATCTCCCTCAGACATAGGTGACATTAGTCGATGTTTGACTCTACATCTCCCTCAGACATAGGTGACATTAGCCGATGTTTGACTCTACATCTCCCTCAGACATAGGTGACATTAGCCGATGTTTGGCTCTACATCTCCCTCAGACATAGGTGACATTAGCCGATGTTTGACTCTACATCTCCCTCAGACATAGGTGACATTAGCCGATGTTTGACTCTACATCTCCCTCAGACATAGGTGACATTAGCCGATGTTTGACTCTACATCTCCCTCAGACATAGGTGACATTAGCCGATGTTTGACTCTACATCTCCCTCAGACATAGGTGACATTAGCCGATGTTTGGCTCTACATCTCCCTCAGACATAGGTGACATTAGTCGATGTTTGACTCTACATCTCCCTCAGACATAGGTGACATTAGCCGTTGTTTGGCTCTACATCTCCCTCAGACATAGGTGACATTAGCCGTTGTTTGGCTCTACATCTCCTTCAGACATAGGTGACATTAGCCGATGTTTGACTCTACATCTCCCTCAGACATAGGTGACATTAGCCGTTGTTTGGCTCTACATCTCCCTCAGACATAGGTGACATTAGCCGTTGTTTGGCTCTACATCTCCTTCAGACATAGGTGACATTAGCCGATGTTTGACTCTACATCTCCCTCAGACATAGGTGACATTAGCCGTTGTTTGGCTCTACATCTCCTTCAGACATAGGTGACATTAGTCGATGTTTGACTCTACATCTCCCTCAGACATAGGTGACATTAGCTGATGTTTGACTCTACATCTCCCTCAGACATAGGTGACATTAGCCGTTGTTTGGCTCTACATCTCCCTCAGACATAGGTGACATTAGCCGATGTTTGACTCTACATCTCCGTCAGACATAGGTGACATTAGCCGATGTTTGGCTCTACATCTCCCTCAGACATAGGTGACATTAGTCGATGTTTGACTCTACATCTCCCTCAGACATAGGTGACATTAGCCGTTGTTTGGCTCTACATCTCCCTCAGACATAGGTGACATTAGCCGTTGTTTGGCTCTACATCTCCTTCAGACATAGGTGACATTAGCCGATGTTTGACTCTACATCTCCCTCAGACATAGGTGACATTAGCCGTTGTTTGGCTCTACATCTCCCTCAGACATAGGTGACATTAGCCGTTGTTTGGCTCTACATCTCCTTCAGACATAGGTGACATTAGCCGATGTTTGACTCTACATCTCCCTCAGACATAGGTGACATTAGCCGTTGTTTGGCTCTACATCTCCTTCAGACATAGGTGACATTAGCCGATGTTTGACTCTACATCTCCCTCAGACATAGGTGACATTAGCTGATGTTTGACTCTACATCTCCCTCAGACATAGGTGACATTAGCCGTTGTTTGGCTCTACATCTCCCTCAGACATAGGTGACATTAACCGATGTTTGACTCTACATATCCCTCAGACATAGGTGACATTAACCGATGTTTGACTCTACATCTCCCTCAGACATATGTGACATTAGCCGTTGTTTGGCTCTACATCTCCCTCAGACATATGTGACATTAGCCGTTGTTTGACTCTACATCTCCCTCAGACATAGGTGACATTAGCCGATGTTTGACTCTACATCTCCCTCAGACATAGGTGACATTAGCCGATGTTTGACTCTACATCTCCCTCAGACATAGGTGACATTAGCCGTTGTTTGGCTCTACATCTCCTTCAGACATAGGTGACATTAGCCGATGTTTGACTCTACATCTCCCTCAGACATAGGTGACATTAGCTGATGTTTGACTCTACATCTCCCTCAGACATAGGTGACATTAGTCGATGTTTGGCTCTACATCTCCCTCAGACATAGGTGACATTAGCCGATGTTTGACTCTACATCTCCCTCAGACATAGGTGACATTAGCCGATGTTTGACTCTACATCTCCCTCAGACATAGGTGACATTAGCCGATGTTTGACTCTACATCTCCCTCAGACATAGGTGACATTAGCCGATGTTTGACTCTACATCTCCCTCAGACATAGGTGACATTAGCCGATGTTTGGCTCTACATCTCCCTCAGACATAGGTGACATTAGTCGATGTTTGACTCTACATCTCCCTCAGACATAGGTGACATTAGCCGTTGTTTGGCTCTACATCTCCCTCAGACATAGGTGACATTAGCCGTTGTTTGGCTCTACATCTCCTTCAGACATAGGTGACATTAGCCGATGTTTGACTCTACATCTCCCTCAGACATAGGTGACATTAGCCGTTGTTTGGCTCTACATCTCCCTCAGACATAGGTGACATTAGCCGTTGTTTGGCTCTACATCTCCTTCAGACATAGGTGACATTAGCCGATGTTTGACTCTACATCTCCCTCAGACATAGGTGACATTAGCCGTTGTTTGGCTCTACATCTCCTTCAGACATAGGTGACATTAGTCGATGTTTGACTCTACATCTCCCTCAGACATAGGTGACATTAGCTGATGTTTGACTCTACATCTCCCTCAGACATAGGTGACATTAGCCGTTGTTTGGCTCTACATCTCCCTCAGACATAGGTGACATTAGCCGATGTTTGACTCTACATCTCCGTCAGACATAGGTGACATTAGCCGATGTTTGGCTCTACATCTCCCTCAGACATAGGTGACATTAGTCGATGTTTGACTCTACATCTCCCTCAGACATAGGTGACATTAGCCGTTGTTTGGCTCTACATCTCCCTCAGACATAGGTGACATTAGCCGTTGTTTGGCTCTACATCTCCTTCAGACATAGGTGACATTAGCCGATGTTTGACTCTACATCTCCCTCAGACATAGGTGACATTAGCCGTTGTTTGGCTCTACATCTCCCTCAGACATAGGTGACATTAGCCGTTGTTTGGCTCTACATCTCCTTCAGACATAGGTGACATTAGCCGATGTTTGACTCTACATCTCCCTCAGACATAGGTGACATTAGCCGTTGTTTGGCTCTACATCTCCTTCAGACATAGGTGACATTAGCCGATGTTTGACTCTACATCTCCCTCAGACATAGGTGACATTAGCTGATGTTTGACTCTACATCTCCCTCAGACATAGGTGACATTAGCCGTTGTTTGGCTCTACATCTCCCTCAGACATAGGTGACATTAACCGATGTTTGACTCTACATATCCCTCAGACATAGGTGACATTAACCGATGTTTGACTCTACATCTCCCTCAGACATATGTGACATTAGCCGTTGTTTGGCTCTACATCTCCCTCAGACATATGTGACATTAGCCGTTGTTTGACTCTACATCTCCCTCAGACATAGGTGACATTAGCCGATGTTTGACTCTACATCTCCCTCAGACATAGGTGACATTAGCCGATGTTTGACTCTACATCTCCCTCAGACATAGGTGACATTAGCCGTTGTTTGGCTCTACATCTCCTTCAGACATAGGTGACATTAGCCGATGTTTGACTCTACATCTCCCTCAGACATAGGTGACATTAGCTGATGTTTGACTCTACATCTCCCTCAGACATAGGTGACATTAGCCGTTGTTTGGCTCTACATCTCCCTCAGACATAGGTGACATTAGCCGATGTTTGACTCTACATCTCCCTCAGACATAGGTGACATTAGCCGATGTTTGGCTCTACATCTCCCTCAGACATAGGTGACATTAGTCGATGTTTGACTCTACATCTCCCTCAGACATAGGTGACATTAGCCGTTGTTTGGCTCTACATCTCCCTCAGACATAGGTGACATTAGCCGTTGTTTGGCTCTACATCTCCTTCAGACATAGGTGACATTAGCCGATGTTTGACTCTACATCTCCCTCAGACATAGGTGACATTAGCCGTTGTTTGGCTCTACATCTCCCTCAGACATAGGTGACATTAGCCGTTGTTTGGCTCTACATCTCCTTCAGACATAGGTGACATTAGCCGATGTTTGACTCTACATCTCCCTCAGACATAGGTGACATTAGCCGTTGTTTGGCTCTACATCTCCTTCAGACATAGGTGACATTAACCGATGTTTGACTCTACATCTCCCTCAGACATAGGTGACATTAGCTGATGTTTGACTCTACATCTCCCTCAGACATAGGTGACATTAGCCGTTGTTTGGCTCTACATCTCCCTCAGACATAGGTGACATTAGCCGATGTTTGACTCTACATCTCCCTCAGACATAGGTGACATTAGCCGTTGTTTGGCTCTACATCTCCCTCAGACATAGGTGACATTAGCCGTTGTTTGGCTCTACATCTCCTTCAGACATAGGTGACATTAGCCGATGTTTGACTCTACATCTCCCTCAGACATAGGTGACATTAGCCGTTGTTTGGCTCTACATCTCCCTCAGACATAGGTGACATTAGCCGTTGTTTGGCTCTACATCTCCTTCAGACATAGGTGACATTAGCCGATGTTTGACTCTACATCTCCCTCAGACATAGGTGACATTAGCCGTTGTTTGGCTCTACATCTCCTTCAGACATAGATGACATTAGCCGATGTTTGACTCTACATCTCCCTCAGACATAGGTGACATTAGCTGATGTTTGACTCTACATCTCCCTCAGACATAGGTGACATTAGCCGTTGTTTGGCTCTACATCTCCCTCAGACATAGGTGACATTAACCGATGTTTGACTCTACATCTCCCTCAGACATAGGTGACATTAACCGATGTTTGACTCTACATCTCCCTCAGACATATGTGACATTAGCCGTTGTTTGGCTCTACATCTCCCTCAGACATATGTGACATTAGCCGTTGTTTGACTCTACATCTCCCTCAGACATAGGTGACATTAGCCGATGTTTGACTCTACATCTCCCTCAGACATAGGTGACATTAGCCGATGTTTGACTCTACATCTCCCTCAGACATAGGTGACATTAGCCGTTGTTTGGCTCTACATCTCCTTCAGACATAGGTGACATTAGCCGATGTTTGACTCTACATCTCCCTCAGACATAGGTGACATTAGCTGATGTTTGACTCTACATCTCCCTCAGACATAGGTGACATTAGCCGTTGTTTGGCTCTACATCTCCCTCAGACATAGGTGACATTAGCCGATGTTTGACTCTACATCTCCCTCAGACATAGGTGACATTAGCCGATGTTTGGCTCTACATCTCCCTCAGACATAGGTGACATTAGTCGATGTTTGACTCTACATCTCCCTCAGACATAGGTGACATTAGCCGTTGTTTGGCTCTACATCTCCCTCAGACATAGGTGACATTAGCCGTTGTTTGGCTCTACATCTCCTTCAGACATAGGTGACATTAGCCGATGTTTGACTCTACATCTCCCTCAGACATAGGTGACATTAGCCGTTGTTTGGCTCTACATCTCCCTCAGACATAGGTGACATTAGCCGTTGTTTGGCTCTACATCTCCTTCAGACATAGGTGACATTAGCCGATGTTTGACTCTACATCTCCCTCAGACATAGGTGACATTAGCCGTTGTTTGGCTCTACATCTCCTTCAGACATAGGTGACATTAGCCGATGTTTGACTCTACATCTCCCTCAGACATAGGTGACATTAGCTGATGTTTGACTCTACATCTTCCTCAGACATAGGTGACATTAGCCGTTGTTTGGTTCTACATCTCCCTCAGACATAGGTGACATTAACCGATGTTTGACTCTACATCTCCCTCAGACATAGGTGACATTAACCGATGTTTGACTCTACATCTCCCTCAGACATATGTGACATTAGCCGTTGTTTGGTTCTACATCTCCCTCAGACATATGTGACATTAGCCGTTGTTTGACTCTACATCTCCCTCAGACATAGGTGACATTAGCCGATGTTTGACTCTACATCTCCCTCAGACATAGGTGACATTAGCCGTTGTTTGGCTCTACATCTCCCTCAGACATAGGTGACATTAGCCGTTGTTTGGCTCTACATCTCCTTCAGACATAGGTGACATTAGCCGATGTTTGACTCTACATCTCCCTCAGACATAGGTGACATTAGCCGTTGTTTGGCTCTACATCTCCTTCAGACATAGGTGACATTAGCCGATGTTTGACTCTACATCTCCCTCAGACATAGGTGACATTAGCTGATGTTTGACTCTACATCTCCCTCAGACATAGGTGACATTAGCCGTTGTTTGGCTCTACATCTCCCTCAGACATAGGTGACATTAACCGATGTTTGACTCTACATCTCCCTCAGACATAGGTGACATTAACCGATGTTTGACTCTACATCTCCCTCAGACATATGTGACATTAGCCGTTGTTTGGCTCTACATCTCCCTCAGACATATGTGACATTAGCCGTTGTTTGACTCTACATCTCCCTCAGACATAGGTGACATTAGCCGATGTTTGACTCTACATCTCCCTCAGACATAGGTGACATTAGCCGTTGCTTGGCTCTACATCTCCTTCAGACATAGGTGACATTAGCCGTTGTTTGGCTCTACATCTCCCTCAGACATATGTGACATTAGCCGTTGTTTGACTCTACATCTCCCTCAGACATAGGTGACATTAGCCGTTGTTTGGCTCTACATCTCCTTCAGACATAGGTGACATTAGCCGTTGTTTGGCTCTACATCTCCCTCAGACATATGTGACATTAGCCGTTGTTTGACTCTACATCTCCCTCAGACATAGGTGACATTAGCCGATGTTTGACTCTACATCTCCCTCAGACATAGGTGACATTAGCTGATGTTTGGCTCTACATCTCCCTCAGACATAGGTGACATTAGCCGATGTTTGGCTCTACATCTCCCTCAGACATAGGTGACATTAGCTGATGTTTGACTCTACATCTCCCTCAGACATAGGTGACATTAGCCGATGTTTGGCTCTACATCTCCCTCAGACATAGGTGACATTAGCCGTTGTTTGTCTCTACATCTCCCTCAGACATAGGTGACATTAGCCGATGTTTGACTCTACATCTCCCTCAGACATAGGTGACATTAGCCGATTTTGACTCTACATCTCCCTCAGACATAGGTGACATTAGCCGTTGTTTGGCTCTACATCTCCCTCAGACATAGGTGACATTAGCCGTTGTTTGGCTCTACATCTCCCTCAGACATAGGTGACATTAGCCGTTGTTTGGCTCTACATCTCCCTCAGACATAGGTGACATTAGCCGTTGTTTGGCTCTACATCTCCCTCAGACATAGGTGACATTAGCCGATGTTTGACTCTACATCTCCCTCAGACATATGTGACATTAGCCGTTGTTTGGCTCTACATCTCCCTCAGACATAGGTGACATTAGCCGTTGTTTGGCTCTACATCTCCCTCAGACATATGTGACATTAGCCGTTGTTTGGCTCTACATCTCCCTCAGACATAGGTGACATTAGCCGTTGTTTGGCTCTACATCTCCCTCAGACATAGGTGACATTAGCCGATGTTTGGCTCTACATCTCCCTCAGACATAGGTGACATTAGCCGTTGTTTGGCTCTACATCTCCCTCAGACATAGGTGACATTAGCCGTTGTTTGGCTCTACATCTCCCTCAGACATAGGTGACATTAGTCGTTGTTTGACTCTACATCTCCCTCAGACATAGGTGACATTAGCCGTTGTTTGGCTCTACATCTCCCTCAGACATATGTGACATTAGCCGTTGTTTGGCTCTACATCTCCCTCAGACATAGGTGACATTAGCCGTTGTTTGGCTCTACATCTCCCTCAGACATATGTGACATTAGCCGTTGTTTGGCTCTACATCTCCCTCAGACATAGGTGACATTAGCCGTTGTTTGGCTCTACATCTCCCTCAGACATAGGTGACATTAGCCGTTGTTTGGCTCTACATCTCCCTCAGACATAGGTGACATTTGCCGATGTTTGGCTCTACATCTCCCTCAGACATAGGTGACATTAGCCGTTGTTTGGCTCTACATCTCCTTCAGACATAGGTGACATTAGCCGTTGTTTGGCTCTACATCTCCCTCAGACATAGGTGACATTAGTCGTTGTTTGACTCTACATCTCCCTCAGACATAGGTGACATTAGCCGTTGTTTGGCTCTACATCTCCCTCAGACATAGGTGACATTAGCCGTTGTTTGGCTCTACATCTCCCTCAGACATAGGTGACATTAGTCGTTGTTTGGCTCTACATCTCCCTCAGACATAGGTGACATTAGTCGATGTTTGACTCTACATCTCCCTCAGACATAGGTGACATTAGCCGATGTTTGACTCTACATCTCCCTCAGACATAGGTGACATTAGCCGTTGTTTGACTCTACATCTCCCTCAGACATAGGTGACATTAGCCGTTGTTTGGCTCTACATCTCCCTCAGACATAGGTGACATTAGCCGTTGTTTGGCTCTACATCTCCCTCAGACATAGGTGACATTAGCCGTTGTTTGGCTCTACATCTCCCTCAGACATAGGTGACATTAGCCGTTGTTTGGCTCTACATCTCCCTCAGACATAGGTGACATTAGCCGTTGTTTGGCTCTACATCTCCCTCAGACATAGGTGACATTAGCCGTTGTTTGGCTCTACATCTCCCTCAGACATATGTGACATTAGCCGTTGTTTGGCTCTACATCTCCCTCAGACATAGGTGACATTAGCCGTTGTTTGGCTCTACATCTCCCTCAGACATAGGTGACATTAGCCGTTGTTTGGCTCTACATCTCCCTCAGACATAGGTGACATTAGTCGTTGTTTGACTCTACATCTCCCTCAGACATAGGTGACATTAGCCGTTGTTTGGCTCTACATCTCCCTCAGACATATGTGACATTAGCCGTTGTTTGGCTCTACATCTCCCTCAGACATAGGTGACATTAGCCGTTGTTTGGCTCTACATCTCCCTCAGACATATGTGACATTAGCCGTTGTTTGGCTCTACATCTCCCTCAGACATAGGTGACATTAGCCGTTGTTTGGCTCTACATCTCCCTCAGACATAGGTGACATTAGCCGTTGTTTGGCTCTACATCTCCCTCAGACATAGGTGACATTAGCCGATGTTTGGCTCTACATCTCCCTCAGACATAGGTGACATTAGCCGTTGTTTGGCTCTACATCTCCTTCAGACATAGGTGACATTAGCCGTTGTTTGGCTCTACATCTCCCTCAGACATAGGTGACATTAGTCGTTGTTTGACTCTACATCTCCCTCAGACATAGGTGACATTAGCCGTTGTTTGGCTCTACATCTCCCTCAGACATAGGTGACATTAGCCGTTGTTTGGCTCTACATCTCCCTCAGACATAGGTGACATTAGTCGTTGTTTGGCTCTACATCTCCCTCAGACATAGGTGACATTAGTCGATGTTTGACTCTACATCTCCCTCAGACATAGGTGACATTAGCCGATGTTTGACTCTACATCTCCCTCAGACATAGGTGACATTAGCCGTTGTTTGACTCTACATCTCCCTCAGACATAGGTGACATTAGCCGTTGTTTGGCTCTACATCTCCCTCAGACATAGGTGACATTAGCCGTTGTTTGGCTCTACATCTCCCTCAGACATAGGTGACATTAGCCGTTGTTTGGCTCTACATCTCCCTCAGACATAGGTGACATTAGCCGTTGTTTGGCTCTACATCTCCCTCAGACATAGGTGACATTAGCCGTTGTTTGGCTCTACATCTCCCTCAGACATAGGTGACATTAGCCGTTGTTTGGCTCTACATCTCCCTCAGACATATGTGACATTAGCCGTTGTTTGGCTCTACATCTCCCTCAGACATAGGTGACATTAACCGTTGTTTGGCTCTACATCTCCCTCAGACATAGGTGACATTAGCCGATGTTTGGCTCTACATCTCCCTCAGACATAGGTGACATTAGCCGATGTTTGACTCTACATCTCCCTCAGACATAGGTGACATTAGCCGTTGTTTGGCTCTACATCTCCCTCAGACATAGGTGACATTAGCCGTTGTTTGACTCTACATCTCCCTCAGACATAGGTGACATTAGCCGTTGTTTGACTCTACATCTCCCTCAGACATAGGTGACATTAGCCGTTGTTTGACTCTACATCTCCCTCAGACATAGGTGACATTAGCCGTTGTTTGGCTCTACATCTCCCTCAGACATAGGTGACATTAGCCGTTGTTTGGCTCTACATCTCCCTCAGACATAGGTGACATTAGTCGTTGTTTGACTCTACATCTCCCTCAGACATAGGTGACATTAGCCGTTGTTTGGCTCTACATCTCCCTCAGACATATGTGACATTAGCCGTTGTTTGGCTCTACATCTCCCTCAGACATAGGTGACATTAGCCGTTGTTTGGCTCTACATCTCCCTCAGACATATGTGACATTAGCCGTTGTTTGGCTCTACATCTCCCTCAGACATAGGTGACATTAGCCGTTGTTTGGCTCTACATCTCCCTCAGACATAGGTGACATTAGCCGTTGTTTGGCTCTACATCTCCCTCAGACATAGGTGACATTAGCCGATGTTTGGCTCTACATCTCCCTCAGACATAGGTGACATTAGCCGTTGTTTGGCTCTACATCTCCTTCAGACATAGGTGACATTAGCCGTTGTTTGGCTCTACATCTCCCTCAGACATAGGTGACATTAGTCGTTGTTTGACTCTACATCTCCCTCAGACATAGGTGACATTAGCCGTTGTTTGGCTCTACATCTCCCTCAGACATAGGTGACATTAGCCGTTGTTTGGCTCTACATCTCCCTCAGACATAGGTGACATTAGTCGTTGTTTGGCTCTACATCTCCCTCAGACATAGGTGACATTAGTCGATGTTCGATGTTTGACTCTACATCTCCCTCAGACATAGGTGACATTAGCCGATGTTTGACTCTACATCTCCCTCAGACATAGGTGACATTAGCCGTTGTTTGACTCTACATCTCCCTCAGACATAGGTGACATTAGCCGTTGTTTGGCTCTACATCTCCCTCAGACATAGGTGACATTAGCCGTTGTTTGGCTCTACATCTCCCTCAGACATAGGTGACATTAGCCGTTGTTTGGCTCTACATCTCCCTCAGACATAGGTGACATTAGCCGTTGTTTGGCTCTACATCTCCCTCAGACATAGGTGACATTAGCCGTTGTTTGGCTCTACATCTCCCTCAGACATAGGTGACATTAGCCGTTGTTTGGCTCTACATCTCCCTCAGACATATGTGACATTAGCCGTTGTTTGGATCTACATCTCCCTCAGACATAGGTGACATTAACCGTTGTTTGGCTCTACATCTCCCTCAGACATAGGTGACATTAGCCGATGTTTGGCTCTACATCTCCCTCAGACATAGGTGACATTAGCCGATGTTTGACTCTACATCTCCCTCAGACATAGGTGACATTAGCCGTTGTTTGGCTCTACATCTCCCTCAGACATAGGTGACATTAGCCGTTGTTTGACTCTACATCTCCCTCAGACATAGGTGACATTAGCCGTTGTTTGGCTCTACATCTCCCTCAGACATAGGTGACATTAGCTGATGTTTGGCTCTACATCTCCCTCAGACATAGGTGACATTAGCCGTTGTTTGGCTCTACATCTCCCTCAGACATAGGTGACATTAGCCGTTGTTTGGCTCTACATCTCCCTCAGACATAGGTGACATTAGCCGATGTTTGACTCTACATCTCCCTCAGACATAGGTGACATTAGCCGATGTTTGACTCTACATCTCCCTCAGACATAGGTGACATTAGCTGATGTTTGGCTCTACATCTCCCTCAGACATAGGTGACATTAGCCGTTGTTTGGCTCTACATCTCCCTCAGACATAGGTGACATTAGCCGATGTTTGACTCTACATCTCCCTCAGACATAGGTGACATTAGCCGATGTTTGACTCTACATCTCCCTCAGACATAGGTGACATTAGCTGATGTTTGGCTCTACATCTCCCTCAGACATAGGTGACATTAGCTGATGTTTGGCTCTACATCTCCCTCAGACATAGGTGACATTAGCCGATGTTTGACTCTACATCTCCCTCAGACATAGGTGACATTAGCCGTTGTTTGGCTCTACATCTCCCTCAGACATAGGTGACATTAGCTGATGTTTGGCTCTACATCTCCCTCAGACATAGGTGACATTAGCCGATGTTTGGCTCTACATCTCCCTCAGACATAGGTGACATTAGCTGATGTTTGGCTCTACATCTCCCTCAGACATAGGTGACATTAGCCGATGTTTGACTCTACATCTCCCTCAGACATAGGTGACATTAGCCGATGTTTGACTCTACATCTCCCTCAGACATAGGTGACATTAGCTGATGTTTGGCTCTACATCTCCCTCAGACATAGGTGACATTAGCTGATGTTTGGCTCTACATCTCCCTCAGACATAGGTGACATTAGCCGATGTTTGACTCTACATCTCCCTCAGACATAGGTGACATTAGCCGATGTTTGACTCTACATCTCCCTCAGACATAGGTGACATTAGCTGATGTTTGGCTCTACATCTCCCTCAGACATAGGTGACATTAGCTGATGTTTGGCTCTACATCTCCCTCAGACATAGGTGACATTAGCCGATGTTTGACTCTACATCTCCCTCAGACATAGGTGACATTAGCCGTTGTTTGGCTCTACATCTCCCTCAGACATAGGTGACATTAGCTGATGTTTGGCTCTACATCTCCCTCAGACATAGGTGACATTAGCCGATGTTTGGCTCTACATCTCCCTCAGACATAGGTGACATTAGCTGATGTTTGGCTCTACATCTCCCTCAGACATAGGTGACATTAGCCGATGTTTGACTCTACATCTCCCTCAGACATAGGTGACATTAGCCGATGTTTGACTCTACATCTCCCTCAGACATAGGTGACATTAGCTGATGTTTGGCTCTACATCTCCCTCAGACATAGGTGACATTAGCTGATGTTTGGCTCTACATCTCCCTCAGACATAGGTGACATTAGCCGTTGTTTGGCTCTACATCTCCCTCAGACATAGGTGACATTAGCCGTTGTTTAACTCTACATCTCCCTCAGACATAGGTGACATTAGCCGTTGTTTGGCTCTACATCTCCCTCAGACATAGGTGACATTAGCCGTTGTTTAACTCTACATCTCCCTCAGACATAGGTGACATTAGCCGTTGTTTGGCTCTACATCTCCCTCAGACATAGGTGACATTAGCCGTTGTTTGACTCTACATCTCCCTCAGACATAGGTGACATTAGCCGTTGTTTGGCTCTACATCTCCCTCAGACATATATGACATTAGCTGATGTTTGACTCTACATCTCCCTCAGACATAGGTGACATTAGCCGTTGTTTGACTCTACATCTCCCTCAGACATAGGTGACATTAGCCGTTGTTTGGCTCTACATCTCCCTCAGACATAGGTGACATTAGCCGTTGTTTGACTCTACATCTCCCTCAGACATAGGTGACATTAGCCGTTGTTTGGCTCTACATCTCCCTCAGACATAGGTGACATTAGCCGTTGTTTGGCTCTACATCTCCCTCAGACATAGGTGACATTAGCCGTTGTTTAACTCTACATCTCCCTCAGACATAGGTGACATTAGCCGTTGTTTGGCTCTACATCTCCCTCAGACATAGGTGACATTAGCCGTTGTTTAACTCTACATCTCCCTCAGACATAGGTGACATTAGCCGTTGTTCTGTTTAGGCCCTTTGATTTTCCTGCTCCCTCGCATTTTAAAACCATTTAGCTTTCAAATATTTCGGCTTTGAGCGTACCTGATGAAGGTTATTCCAGAAGCGCATTTTGTATAATAAAGTAGATATCTACATGTTTATTGCAAGTAGAAACTAATGACAATTATGAAATACTAGATTTATAGTCATTTTACAAAATGTATGTAACTTAGGAAAACAAATAAAAGTAAATCCCGAAAGGTTTATATTTTAGCTTACATACATTTTATATTTTAAGCAGGGCTGATGTCTTATTTGTGTTTTTTTGTTCATAGTGGTGTCCAACATGTTTTAGTTTAAACATATTTTATTGTCTTATAAATGTACAATTAGATTGGAAACAGGTTATATCAACTTAGTATATCCGCTCTATGCAATAACGTTATATACATAAATAAGAAAATGACAGCAAGTTACATAATATAATAAATATATACATGAATATAATTGATAAACAGAAGTAGTGGAGAGAAAAGGGGGGATAAGGGGATTGAGTGCAAATATGTCTTGTATATACCAGTAACATGGCGGATGTCTTATAAGAGACAGTAACTGCTTACATTTTACGAACACCTGGGTTTAGCCCCGGTTTTTGGTAAGGTCCATGTTGGCCATCTTTTTAGTTTTCTTTGGATTGTCCATTCTTGATGTCTACTTCAGTTTTCTCCTACGCTTATTTTCTATATATTCCACCATAGTATTGTATTAATGAAACAAATCGAAAAACACTGTCGGAAATGTTGTTAAAGAATAATATTTTATTCGTGGGATACTCTGTTATTTAACATTGTAATTCCCCTCAGCGTCTGTATATCAATACATATACGAATTAACCTATTGTTCAATCATCTGCCTACTAACATTGTCAACGGATGTTTGCTTACAATGTCAAACAATGTGTTATATAAAAATACATAATTATGCATCTAGTATAAAATGATTTGTGTGGTCCCTTTATTATACTCCGTCTATCCGTTGCCTGGGTGGATTCATTATTGTAAACCAAATGATATTGTTCTCTGCTTTGGTTCCATGTTCTTACAAAAATAGAACAGTCTTTTGATTTAATTTTCACGCTATTCAGTTTGAGCCCAAATCATACTTAGGTTGAGATAAAGTCCACGGATGATTATTGCCACCTTCACACATATTTCAGTTATTGGCGGAGGTGGAGGAAACAGGATGTTCTCACAGATAAACACTCAGGATGCTCTCACACTTAATGTCATCAGTGAAACAGTGTAATCAGTACCAAATCAACCTTTAAAATCTTAATAAAACTGTAGACAAAATAACAACCTGCATGGAACTAACACAAATTGATCTATCTATAAATTCTAATATCTAAGGATTACTTCGTCCTCAATGTCACAGGCTTCCGCGAGGAAACAATAACACAAAAACAAAGTTATTTCCTACATTGATGCTATTATGTTGTGTACACATTAATGAGGTTGTATTTTGCTCTCTATCCCATTAGAAACAGTTACCAGGCAAGATGTAGCTGTTTAGGCTCTTTTTCTGTTCCATGCTCCCTATGTTTTGTATTTAATTAACTTTCCAAACTTTTGCCTATGAGTGTACCTGAATAAAGTTATTCCAGAAATGCGTTCCGCGCTCTAAAATTTATATTTACATTTGAAAGTATCAGAAAAATGACAGATGATGATGCACATATCTTATAAGAAGAGTTTGAAGATACCAAAGGGGTAATCAGAATCAGTAAATTGAAGGACAGATAACACAATGGCCAAAAGAAAAAAAGAGACAAACAGCGATCTCCAACACTAAGCAGAAAACCAAAGATCGAGCAACACGTACCCAACTAAATACTGCGGGTAAACTCCGAAACGGTTCATGCTCCACTCGAGACACCCGTCGTAATGCTGTTAAATGACACCAACTTATTTTCCTATGCATGCATTCATTTGACCACAAACAGTATACTCTCTTTACTTGTCATAATAACTCCTGACATTTGAACAGGATATATTCAGATATACAAAGATACCAACAGAATAAAACGTCAACTACTTGATGTATATTGATTAATTCATAATCGTCAGGTGGATTACAACACAGATAACAAACACAAATTGTGGATTACAACACAGATAACAAACACAAATTGTGGATTACAACACAGATAACAAACATAAATTGTGGATTACAACACAGATAACAAACACAAATTGTGGATTACAACACAGATAACAAACACAAATTGTGGATTACAACACAGATAACAAACACAAATTGTGGATTACAACACAGATAACAAACACAAATTGTGGATTACAACACAGATAACAAACACAAATTGTGGATTACAACACAGATAACAAACACAAATTGTTTTCATGTCAGTTATTCGAATTTACAAGTAGCTGATAAATCGATCGGAGTTTCGCATAATTGTATATAACAAAGAAAAACGAGAAGTACCAATTAATAAAATAAAAGCAAAACAAACAATACCACACTGTCCGAACAAAACAAACAATACCACACTGTCTGAACAAAACAAACAATACCACACTGTCTGAACAAAACAAACAATATCACACTGTCTGAACAAAACAAACAATACCACACTGTCCGAACAAAACAAACAATACCACACTGTCTGAACAAAACAAACAATATCACACTGTCTGAACAAAACAAACAATATCACACTGTCTGAACAAAACAAACAATATCACACTGTCTGAACAAAACAAACAATATCACACTGTCTGAACAAAACAAACAATATCACACTGTCTGAACAAAACAAACAATATCACACTATCTGAACAAAACAAACAATATCACACTGTCTGAACAAAACAAACAATATCACACTGTCTGAACAAAACAAACAATATCACACTGTCTGAACAAAACAAACAATATCACACTGTTTGAACAAAACAAACAATATCACACTGTCTGAACAAAACAAACAATATCACACTGTCTGAACAAAACAAACAATATCACACTGTCTGAACAAAACAAACAATATCACACTGTCTGAACAAAACAAACAATATCACAATGTCTGAACAAAACAAACAATATCACACTGTCTGAACAAAACAAACAATATCACACTGTCTGAACAAAACAAACAATATCACACTGTCTGAACAAAACAAACAATATCACACTGTCTGAACAAAACAAACAATATCACACTGTCTGAACAAAACAAACAATATCACAATGTCTGAACAAAACAAACAATGTCACACTGTCTGAACAAAACAAACAATATCACACTGTCTGGACAAAACAAACAATATCACACTGTCTGAACAAAACAAACAATATCACACTGTCTGAACAAAACAAACAATATCACAATGTCTGAACAAAACAAACAATATCACACTGTCTGAACAAAACAAACAATATCACACTGTCTGAACAAAACAAACAATATCACAATGTCTGAACAAAACAAACAATATCACACTGTCTGAACAAACAAACAATATCACACTGTCTGAACAAAACAAACAATATCACACTGTCTGAACAAAACAAACAATATCACACTGTCTGAACAAAACAAACAATATCACAATGTCTGAACAAAACAAACAATATCACACTGTCTGAACAAAACAAACAATATCACACTGTCTGAACAAAACAAACAATATCACACTGTCTGAACAAAACAAACAATATCACACTGTCTGAACAAAACAAACAATATCACAATGTCTGAACAAAACAAACAATATCACACTGTCTGAACAAAACAAACAATATCACACTGTCTGAACAAAACAAACAATATCACACTGTCTGAACAAAACAAACAATATCACACTGTCTGAACAAAACAAACAATATCACACTGTCTGAACAAAACAAACAATATCACACTGTCTGAACAAAACAAACAATATCACAATGTCTGAACAAAACAAACAATATCACACTGTCTGAACAAAACAAACAATATCACACTGTCTGAACAAAACAAACAATATCACACTGTCTGAACAAAACAAACAATATCACACTGTCTGAACAAAACAAACAATATCACAATGTCTGAACAAAACAAACAATATCACACTGTCTGAACAAAACAAACAATATCACACTGTCTGAACAAAACAAACAATATCACACTGTCTGAACAAAATAATATATTACAATGGTAGAAAGAAGACAATATCCCTACCACACAAACGCCCAATCACAGTTCTTGGTACAGGCACTTAAATAAAGAGTGTCGGGGTTAAACTAGTTTTATCGCATCAAACGTCAAAAGAAGGTATAAGTATAATCATGTATCACATTGGAAAAATAAAAGATCAGTGTAAGGTTTATAACTATATCATGTTTAGACATTTCCATCTACTTGCTTCCAAAGACATTTAAATTATTTGGCTTTCCTATCTTTTGGGTTTGAGCGCATGTCATGAAGGTCATGAAGGTCATGAAGGTTATACCAGAAATGTGTCATGGGCACTAAGTGTGATATCTACGTATTTATTTGGTATTTTTACCCTTTCAATAAAAACATATTCATATGTAGAACAAATGTATGAATGAAGATAACGTCAATACGTTTTATCTGTCATGATATCAAAAGTCAGTTAATGCTACGTAGTGTTGCTTAGTAGAATTATCATCGTGACATTTATAGAAACATAAATGAAGAACCATTGAATGTTACAAAGATAAGATAAAGCTGTGGTAACTATATGTGAGAACGGAAGACAATGTATCATGTTTTACCTTCTTAGTTCACTGACTCTGTACTGTCTATATTGTTACTAATGGAACAACAACTACTTACTCTACAGAAACAACTGAGTATTCTGGTGGTTTGTAGTTAATTTAATTTATGTTGCTCTCAGTCTTTCAGGAACAACAACTACTTACTCTACAGAAACAACTGAGTATTCTGGTGGTTTGTAGTTAATTTAATTTATGTTGCTCTCAGTCTTTCATGTGTAGTGTTTTGTAAACTTTTGTTTATCGTTTTTTACGATTTCTGTTGTCCATAGTTTTATCTGTCTTAAGATTTACGGATTCTGATTATCCTTTTGTATCTTCCAAATTTTCTTTTTCTCCCATCTGTGATATTGTGCAGTGTTTGGAATTGATGCGAATCTAAGAAAGTTTTAATTTATAGTTTAATTTAGTTCTGCTGCATGAGATGATGATATTAAGAGTTGAGGTCTATGTTCATATTTGTCGATTTAACGACGTCATATCTTTGTTCTTTATCCGGTGTTGTCTTCCTTTCTTTGTCTAAGAAGTTTTGAGACTTGATTCGTATTGTTGTGTTAAGCTATGCTATGCCGTCGACCGTCACTGCTGTATTCCCCTTTGAAATATTCCGTGCTTGGTGACAAATGGTAAAATAAAACTACCAGTTTTCCACATTTATTCACAGGTCAAAGTGCGAATCCTTCGTAAATTTCGCACACACTTCTTGAGTGTCATATATAATATGTACTGCTACATTAATAAACAATATGTACAACAATATACATGTATTCAGAAATTAACGTAGAACCCCCCCCCCCCCTCCCCAAAAAAAAAAACGTCCACCTAAATGATCGTATCTGAAAATCAGAAACAAAAGCAAAATTCACACCCATATCACACATATATACATGACATGGTACATTGTAACCCAATAAAAAGTGGCGGTGTTAAACCAGTATCATGAGCCCAAACATCTCCGCTTCGCGAATGAATGTGATCACACCAGTGTTTTTCATCTGTGAGTAAAATGTCGACTCTTACATATAGCTGAATGGGAACACCGAAAATTAATCTTGAACTTTATACATAGTTTTTTTTTCTTCGTGGCATTGAATTTGAATTTAAATACTAGAATTCTTTGAATGGGTGATGCTAATATATGCATTCTATTTTCCGTTTCAGATTGAAATCATACGAAGACAATCCATTCCTGTCTAGAGGTATTTACGACGAATACTGAATCAGAAATGTCACATGACTCTGGAGCCTCGTTTTTGGCCTGGATGTTTTACCAATAAAGAAGAAGAATAAGTGCCTGATCATTTTAAATTGATGTGAAATAAATTTTCAGTGCGCTTGTACTTTCGAAATTATTGTATTGTGTAAAAGTTTTATATTTTGATCGTTAAAGAAATCCTTCATGTGTACGTGCACCTTGGTCTAATATCAACACATTTTTGTCCGTCCAAATTGTTAACACTAAATTAAAAAAAAACAACATCTCCCAATCGTAATATATTTTCTTTTGAAACGCCACAATAATAATTGCTATGAATTCTTGATAGTTAATGGAAGAAATAAATATATTTAAATTGAATGGAGGGGGAAATAGTCAAGACCGTATTATCAATTATTGTACCTCAGTATATTAACATCACTACAAAATTTTCTACATTAAAATTGCTATTTTTCTCCTTTTCCAGTTGTTTGACTATTGAGCGATCCATAGTTTTTAAGACTATGGACCGGCAATGTGTATCGTTTTCAAAAAATTTCAAAATTTCTAAAATTTCAAAAAAATTCAAAATGTTCATAAAGATTTCAAAATTTTCAAAAAATTTCAAAATTTCAAAAAAATTCTAAATTTTCATAAGACTTGTAGTCACCATGTACATTTATCTTGAAGTCTACTTTCTCAAAAGAATCAAACTCTTATGAATGACTAGGGAAATAGCATAAAAATGTCCATGAGACAATATTCAGATTTATAATGCAAAATACTGGCAAAAGATGCGTGATTTTATTGGTCTTTATCATTTTGAGGTGATCATTCAACTATGAGTCTAATGTTTTTCGGTATAATAAAATACTTATAGACTGTATATTCGGGAATAGCAAGTGTGTTGTCCCCTCGACCCTGACTATTGACCTCGGCTTCGCCTCGGTCAATAGTCAGAGTCTCGGGGACAACACACTTGCTATTCCCTCATACCCAGTCAATAAGTATATACTATTTGTTTTAAGTAATATTTATTTATTCTTGTAATTACAAGGTATGGGTTTCAGCGAAATTGAATAAGTCATCAAATGTAAGTTAAATACATTATAATAAAAGAGATAGCTATATTTATCGAAAGTGTTGATTTATTCATTTACCGAAATTTATTGCTAAGACAAGTTTGAAGATCCCAAAGGAAGACGTAAATGGAAGAAGAACAGACAACACAATGACTAAGAAAAGAGACAGATGAACAAACAGTGATCTACATAACACTGCACAGAAAACTAGAGATTGAACAGCACGAACACAAAATAAAACGGAATGAACTCGGGTTCTTCCAATGATTACATCATATCAATAAAATACACAGATCATTCTATGTTATAGTACACGGCTTCTTATTCTCCTTTTTGTGTCTTCAAAACCTTTCTTATTACCTACCTCCACAGGAAAAATCACCAAGGCAACCTCGAGTTGTTTGCTCTAGGATATGACCACTTCTAAATGACATTCAATAACTGAATGGGAAGCATCAAATTATCAACCCTTAGGACAGGGCATAAGACACCGTTATCTGCATATCAAAAATGCCACTTCCCATTCTAGCATTTTCTTCTCCTTCGAACAATAAAACAACCACCAGTACGTCCATATATCTTTTGATACATTGGTTGTGATAAAACATAGATATTTATTATACTTCACTTTCTTTTTCCCTTAAAAACATGATAGTAGTTTTGCTATTGCATCCTAATATCAACTGCATAACTATTCCCCGGTGGTGCCGGTCAAATATTTTAGGACTATTCCCCCTTGTTTTAATTTCAGTAATCATATTTCCCGGATTTTTCTAAATCATTCATCTTATTGGTTTAAATTAAATGACGGCATGCAAGTCTTCTGACTTTTTCAATCCGCGTGAGCTAAATTACCGAGACGGCAGACAACAAGTAAACAATGACCATTCCCCCTGTGGTAATTTGAGCAATAATATCTCCCGGATTTTTCTAAATCATTCATTTCATTGATTTAAATTAAATGACGTATATAATGGAATGATCATATCACCTTCTAATAGTGGACAAATGTCAATATCCATACAAAAAAGGACGAACTAAATACAAAAAAAAATTCGAATTTTCTTCTTCAAATACACACAAATGAAAATGTATTAGTTTTAAAAAGAACTAATAAAGTAGACTAGAAATCCATCAGAAAAGGGCCTACAATTTAGAATTTTGAATTGCACAGTGTTTCAGAATAATAAAACACTTATAGACTTGATATTCGGGTAATAACACCTTTATTGTCCCCTCTGTACCTACTATTGTACTCGGCGTTACCTCGGACAATAGTGTGTACCTTGGGGACAATAAAAGTGTTATTACCCTCATACCCAGTCAATAAGTGTATACAAATTTAGTGTGACACGTTTCTGGAACAACCAGAACTTCTCAATAATAATAAACTTGTTTCAAGATAATCAGAAGCCGTATTTCAAAGAATCAAAACGGTATGAACTCTGTGATTCCTCGGAAGGGTTAGCAGTTCCTGCTCCACTAGAGACACCCGTAATGTAACTGTTATACGACACGACTCTCAAGTGATATGGAAATCGTGTTGAATAATTAATACAAATACATATATAAAGCATGAACATCCAACATAAATTAATATAAGTAAACGTAAAGACCAGCTAGGCATCATAAACTTGTCCTCATCCATACATATAGGTAAACATTACATACATATGGTAAACATTACATACATATAGGTAAACATTACATACATATAGGTAAACATTACATACATATAGGTAAACATTACATACATATAGGTAAACATTACATATATATAGGTAAACATTACATACATATAGGTAAACATTACATATATATAGGTAAACATTACATACATATAGGTAAACATTACATACATATAGGTAAACATTACATACATATAGGTAAACATTACATACATATAGGTAAACATTACATACATATAGGTAAACATTACATACATATAGGTAAACATTACATACATATAGGTAAACATTACATACATATAGGTAAACATTACATACATATAGGTAAACATTACATACATATAGGTAAACATTACATACATATAGGTAAACATTACATACATATAGGTAAACATTACATACATATAGGTAAACATTACATACATATAGGTAAACATTACATACATATAGGTAAACATTACATACATATAGATAAACATTACATACATATAGGTAAACATTACATACATATAGATAAACATTACATACATATAGGTAAACATTACATACATATAGGTAAACATTACATACATATAGGTAAACATTACATACATATAGGTAAACATTACATACATATAGGTAAACATTACATATATATAGGTAAACATTACATACATATAGGTAAACATTACATATATATAGGTAAACATTACATACATATAGGTAAACATTACATATATATAGGTAAACATTACATACATATAGGTAAACATTACATACATATAGGTAAACATTACATACATATAGGTAAACATTACATACATATAGGTAAACATTACATACATATAGGTAAACATTACATACATATAGGTAAACATTACATACATATAGGTAAACATTACATACATATAGGTAAACATTACATACATATAGGTAAACATTACATACATATAGGTAAACATTACATACATATAGGTAAACATTACATACATATAGGTAAACATTACATACATATAGGTAAACATTACATACATATAGGTAAACATTACATACATATAGGTAAACATTACATACATATAGGTAAACATTACATACATATAGGTAAACATTACATACATATAGGTAAACATTACATACATATAGGTAAACATTACATACATATAGGTAAACATTACATACATATAGGTAAACATTACATACATATAGGTAAACATTACATACATATAGGTAAACATTACATACATATAGGTAAACATTACATACATATAGGTAAACATTACATACATATAGGTAAACATTACATACATATAGGTAAACATTACATACATATAGGTAAACATTACATACATATAGGTAAACATTACATACATATAGGTAAACATTACATACATATAGGTAAACATTACATACATATAGGTAAACATTACATACATATAGGTAAACATTACATACATATAGGTAAACATTACATACATATAGGTAAACATTACATACATATAGGTAAACATTACATACATATAGGTAAACATTACATACATATAGGTAAACATTACATACATATAGGTAAACATTACATACATATAGGTAAACATTACATACATATAGGTAAACATTACATACATATAGGTAAACATTACATACATATAGGTAAACATTACATACATATAGGTAAACATTACATACATATAGGTAAACATTACATACATATAGGTAAACATTACATACATATAGATAAACATTACATACATATAGGTAAACCATTACATACATATAGGTAAACATTACATACATATAGGTAAACATTACATACATATAGGTAAACATTACATACATATAGGTAAACATTACATACATATAGGTAAACATTACATACATATAGGTAAACATTACATACATATAGGTAAACATTACATACATATAGGTAAACATTACATACATATAGGTAAACATTACATACATATAGGTAAACATTACATACATATAGGTAAACATTACATACATATAGGTAAACATTACATACATATAGGTAAACATTACATACATATAGGTAAACATTACATACATATAGGTAAACATTACATACATATAGGTAAACATTACATACATATAGGTAAACATTACATACATATAGGTAAACATTACATACATATAGGTAAACATTACATACATATAGGATAAACATTACATACATATAGGTAAACATTACATACATATAGGTAAACATTACATACATATAGGTAAACATTACATACATATAGGTAAACATTACATACATATAGGTAAACATTACATACATATAGGTAAACATTACATACATATAGGTAAACATTACATACATATAGGTAAACATTACATACATATAGGTAAACATTACATACATATAGGTAAACATTACATACATATAGGTAAACATTACATACATATAGGTAAACATTACATACATATAGGTAAACATTACATACATATAGGTAAACATTACATACATATAGGTAAACATTACATACATATAGGTAAACATTACATACATATAGGTAAACATTACATACATATAGGTAAACATTACATACATATAGGTAAACATTACATACATATAGGTAAACATTACATACATATAGGTAAACATTACATACATATAGGTAAACATTACATACATATAGGTAAACATTACATACATATAGGTAAACATTACATACATATAGGTAAACATTACATACATATAGGTAAACATTACATACATATAGGTAAACATTACATACATATAGGTAAACATTACATACATATAGGTAAACATTACATACATATAGGTAAACATTACATACATATAGGTAAACATTACATACATATAGGTAAACATTACATACATATAGGTAAACATTACATACATATAGGTAAACATTACATACATATAGGTAAACATTACATACATATAGGTAAACATTACATACATATAGGTAAACATTACATACATATAGGTAAACATTACATACATATAGGTAAACATTACATACATATAGGTAAACATTACATACATATAGGTAAACATTACATACATATAGGTAAACATTACATACATATAGGTAAACATTACATACATATAGGTAAACATTACATACATATAGGTAAACATTACATACATATAGGTAAACATTACATACATATAGGTAAACATTACATACATATAGGTAAACATTACATACATATAGGTAAACATTACATACATATAGGTAAACATTACATACATATAGGTAAACATTACATACATATAGGTAAACATTACATACATATAGATAAACATTACATACATATAGGTAAACATTACATACATATAGGTAAACATTACATACATATAGGTAAACATTACATACATATAGGTAAACATTACATACATATAGGTAAACATTACATACATATAGGTAAACATTACATACATATAGGTAAACATTACATACATATAGGTAAACATTACATACATATAGGTAAACATTACATACATATAGGTAAACATTACATACATATAGGTAAACATTACATACATATAGGTAAACATTACATACATATAGGTAAACATTACATACATATAGGTAAACATTACATACATATAGGTAAACATTACATACATATAGGTAAACATTACATACATATAGGTAAACATTACATACATATAGGTAAACATTACATACATATAGGTAAACATTACATACATAGATAGGTAAACATTACATACATATAGGTAAACATTACATACATATAGGTAAACATTACATACATATAGGTAAACATTACATACATATAGATAAACATTACATACATATAGGTAAACATACATACATACTTGTCACTAGTAACATACTCCACGTAGTAAACAATTACTACATACTCGTCACTAGTTAAACATTACATACATATAGGTAAAACATTACATAC